>CAEFZY010005924.1:0-77537 GCA_903066815.1 Brachyrhaphis roseni
TTGCACCCGACCCCTTTGGCCCCTCCTACGGGTGGTGAGCCCATTGGAAGGGGGACCCATGTCTTCTCTTCGGGCTGAGCCCGGCCGGGCTCCACGGGCCAAAGCCCGGCCACCAGGCGCTCGCCAACGTGCCCCACCTCCAGGCCTGGCACCAGAGTGGGGCCCCGGTGACCCGCGTCCGGGCGAGGGAACACTGGATCCAAAGTTGCTGTACATCATCGGGGTCTTCGGGCTGCACTTCGTCTGGTTCCTCACCTAGGACCTGTCTGCCTTGGGTGGCCCTACCAGGGGCATAAAGCCCCAGACAGCATAGCTCCTAGGATCATTGGGACACTCAAACCCCTCCACCACGATAAGGTGGCAGCCCAGGGAGAGGTCCTTTTCAATCCTCTTCCTTTAACGGAAGAGGATTGTTTTATCCTCTTCCGTACAAAACAATCAAAAAGCAGTGCCTAATTTTCCTTCCCATTCGTAATCCTGAACTTCTCTGTGCTGGTCTGTCACACAAAACGCTACTAAAATCTTCAAGAGGCTCAAGTGTCGGCAACAATAAGTTTTCCTTGTCAACCTCCAGAAACTGGGTCTTTTTGGTTGGCTGTTTTTTTTTCCTTCATCAAATTAACATCGCTTTTTGTCTCGTCTTACACACAAGTGTTAACGCCAGTCTGGTTTAAAACCAGAAGAATGTGTTGTGACGTTTAAGAGTTTTATTTCGGGAGAAAAACAGGTGACTGATCGGTGTAACAGTGTAAAAACCGGAAGGCCCATTTATTACGCTGTATGGGGGTCTATCCACTGGGACTCTCTGAAAAAAAAAAACTAAAAAAAAAACACCTGAAGTGTATATGTCAGTGAGCGCTGACAGTGAGGAGGAAAAGGAGAACAGAGGACCCCCGTGTCTGAGATGTTTTTGAGACGCTCTGAGATGAAAAAGGTGAGAAGGGCCACAGGAACAGATTCCCATGATCCCGTCTGACCTGACCTGGGCCGTGCTAGTCCTGGGCGGCGGTGACGGCCAGAGTTTCGTGTGAGTCGGGGGGGGAAGGGAGTTGGCTTCTAGTGGGCTGATTGCTGTAAACAGCACTACTTGAGGGCCACTTTTTTCTCTCTCTCTCTCTCTCCTCCAGAAACGAAGTTTCTTTTCCCTCCACTGCTCTCGTTTCATCAAGCATGCCACATTACAGGAAATCATGTCTTTAATGAAGGCGGCGTCGTGGCATCACGAGCCAATCACAACAGCAACAACAACAGCAGCTCAGGAATACCAAATCTAATCTGTGGCTGTTTATGAGTTTTCGTGTGTGTGCATCTGAGTGTGTTAAAGAGGAGATGATAGTTCAGCGAGCATAATAAACCCTGAACCAATCACGTATCACTTTCATCTGGGGATTTTCCAACATCCTTCTCTCTAATTGGCTATCATGTAATCCCTTCTCCCTGAAGACCTTTCTTGCCTTTCATTCATCATTCTATCTCCCTCTCTCTCTTCTTCAAACCTCCATCTTCCAGTTCCAGTCTTTCAGCAGCAGCGTTTTTCCGTTGACTGCAAAATTGCGCAAATTGAAAGGATGAAAATAAATTTGCTTAATGGACAGTCTCACGTTTTTCGGTAAAAAGTTTTTGTGCTAGCATGAGGTGGTTTTTTACAAAACTGCTGTTGATCATGAGACAAAGAGCATCTCTTTGACACTTGAGCCTCTGGCTATTGAGGTATTTATTGTCTTCATTAACATCAGCGGCCAGATGTTACTACTGGCGGAAACGACAAAGAAGACAACAGGAAGTGGTAGAAGGACGATGGCATGCTTTTTAATCAGTTATCACGTGAGCAAACTTATCTTATTTAATTGCGAAATTGTGTATTTTCCACATTACCCGAGTAGCGGCAAATATTTGCGCACATTTGTAATGGAAACGCAGCTACCATCACTTCCACTCTCCTCTCCTCCACAGATGTCCCGCTCTTTCTTCGCGTTGATCTCCAACCCCATATAACTCATTCTCGTGTCTGTTTCCCCCCCCCTCGTCTTCCTCTGCCTTCTCCCCGCTCCTCCCCTCGCGTCGGGGGGAGTCATTGAGTGTGTAATCGCTTGGTTACGGTGTGTCAGTCTGCGTCTGAACTCACCATCTGTCCTCTGGGCTTCCGTCTGGGACCGCAGACACAAACACACTCCTGCTCTCGCGCACGCTCGCGAGCGGCACAGCCAAGGCTCATTCACACCACAATATGATGACAGCTGTATCACCCACCTATTGACATGAGCTGTCAGAAGGGCAGTGACTAACATAACACATTTTGACATATCCCACTCACACAGGCTCGTGGTTCTCCGTGAGTTATGATTGTTCCTCAGCCGCGGGCCGCGCGCAGTTTGACGGCGCCTGATGTTTAGTGACATGGCGACTATGCATCCAAAGGGGATAGCATGTGTGAAATGATGAGAATGATTCCCCTGTGATTGATTCTTTTTTTTTTATTTTTTAATACACCTTAGGAGATGTAGTCAATTTTCTAGTAAAAAACGTTTTGCTTTTTTAAGGAACAAGATATTTTTTGTGTCTGTTTGATCCATGCATCAGTACGAATATGTGATCAGGTTAGTAAAAACGGTGAAAGTAGCCACACAAGGTCAGTTCACACATTAAGGATGGGTTATATATATGTTACATATTTGCTGAAATTCACACTGTCATGACATTATAGTGAGACATTAAATCTGTCAAATACATAAATAAATAAAAATAACAAGGTCCTCTGTCTTTTCCTAGTGCTAACTGGAAACAACCAATCAGAGCCAGGAGAAGGGTCCTACCACTGTCAAACATCTCATGTACGCACTGCTCTCTGCTATGGTGCAGCTTAGCAGAGACTCGTTTCAATGTTGCCATTAGGTTTTTAGCAGCCTCCTTGATTGATCTCTATTTGGTCTTTTTATCAGTTAAAGAGAAATGTCCTACAGGGTCAAACAGAAGAACAATGTAGGATGAAACAAGACTTACGTTATCAAAAACGACGCAGCCCAACGAAATCAAATCAGCTTGGCACGATTTGATGCCAGCTTTTATAAATGGCACACATTAAAACGCAGCTTTAAGTGAACGACAAGTTCATCATCAACGTAAAATATGAAGTAGGGAATAATGAAACAAGGTCTTAAGACATCAATGCTGTAACAATAAAACCAAGCCAATGAATTTCTTGACTGGGACAGTTCTGGTTCTGAGGCAGTTCTTGACAAATTTGATCTATGAAGTTATTCGTCTCCAGTCTTCAGATATTGTTTTGCCCAAGTAGAAAATCAAACCGCATTTTGAAAATGAGGTGACGGAGCAGTCTCAGTTCTCTTAACTCTGTTTGGATCGTCAATACTTTCGGTAATTTCTATGCACCTTAAGCACTGAGCGAGCAATTACTGGCCGACAGACTCATCAACAGAAAGCCAAAAAGACATCGTCTCCCTGCAAGTGAGCATGTGCTGACTTTTAGTTTAAGATTAGAGGAGACAGCTGCTGCGCTCCAGTGAACAATTATCGGTGATTGTCGCCGCTGCAGCGACTATTAACCTTCGCCGTACGTGCGCCCGTCTGTGTCTGTGGGCAGGAACGAGTGCGCTCGAAGACTCGGCGCCGCAGAAGTGGGCCGGCGCTGCCGTTCCGACAGAAGAGCGAGCACAAAAGAAAAGAGGAAGGCAACAAGAGGAAACACAATAAAATTCTGTCCGCCATACTGATAGGCAATCTGAGAATATGTGCATAACGAACCAATTATACCTCATCACAGCTGAATGGGAGTAAAAAGGCATCGGTGCATGAAATAGTCTATTATGATAAGAATTAAAATAGTCTATCAGCATCAGATCTGGAATAGTGTGGCGTGATAAGAGCTAAACAGTCAGAATGCGGATGCTGTACTCAATTGCATCCTTTGATTTATCCGTAAGGTTTCACATCAAGAGGAAAATGCCTGCCAGCGTGGCTCATTTAGAGCAGCCAAAACACGGCTTTGATCACATTACTCTGAGAAGAAAAGCAGAACCTTCACCGTTTCCACAGATTACATTTTTGAAGTATTTAACATGTAAGAGTAGAGGAAACTTTACTTTTGGAATGAAAAAGGCCCTATGAAACACACACACACACACACCACCACACAATACTTACATAATGATATTCAAAACCAAACTTTACCCAAAGCTGATGAAGGTTTTTTTTGGAGAGTTTGATTTGCACTTTGAGTTTGATTTGGTAGGATTTTTAATTAGTTAAGATTTAAAACCTTGAGTCAAATGTTACATTTTTACTGCTTCTTTTCCACGTTTCAAAGTAAACAGGACACGCTATTATGTGTTTTCCTGGCACACAGTGCCATTTATAGTATAATCAAGTAACAATGTTAACTTCAGTTGCTAGAAAAGTGTTGTACATATAAAATATTACTAAAAAGAAATTTGACTTCCTAATCTAATGTCATGAAATTGCTGCAATGTCTCTTTATAAACTCCTGATCTTTCTGAAACTTTGCCTTTAGGAAGTCATCACAATATTGCTTGAACGAATCAAGGCTACACTCCAGGTATGTTTTTGATGAAGGAATAACATTATAACATGATGCAAAGCTCAAAAGAGTTTATTTTACATAGTACTACCCCTTTAATGCAAATCGGTACTGAATCTCACTCAGTCTGGACTCTTGTTTCCATTCACTAGGATTAGTCTTGCAGACCTTCATTCAGACCAGACAGTGAACAGGACAGAAGTTGTGAAAGATGACACAACCTTGATTTTTAGAATTGTGGTCTGTTGGCACGTTTAGCAATGCTGGCGAAGGAAGTGAGCAAAGCTGTTCAGTCCGTGTTGGTGACACCTTCAAATATTGGATTAACATCGACAGCCGCCTTGTTTGTTCTTGACACGTCTCTTTTCGCAGTGGAGGACGGTTGCTTATGACACAGGAAATTTCTGATAAGCAACGTCACGGACAAATATTAGCAATTGGGTAAACTTCAAAACAGAGGCCACGCCCCCAGGAAGCAATTGTTTCTTAATGGCCAAGAGCCCAGGCCCTCTGGGCGAAGTGAAGTTTAGAACAAGTGGTTTTATTTTATCAGGCCAGCAAATCAGCCAAGTTGCTTCAATGTGTTCAAAGTGGTGTACAAATGGAGGAGGTTGATGCTTTTAAAGGTTTTATTGAAAGAAAGAATCAAAAATAAAATCCAGCTCAACAGAGAGATCACCTAATTAGATTTAATCTCAGTTTAAAGTAGGTAAGAATTTGGTGCAATTTATGTGGCAAACAAAATTTTAGTTATTTAACTAACGTGCCTTGCAAAAAAAAAAAAAGAGAAAAAGTCAGGAGTCATGAACTCTTTCACATTTTGTCACATTGTAGCTAAACCACAAACTTCATAGTGTTGTACAGGAATATTAACACTAAAAGCTCGTGAATACAAAACTAAAAGAAACGGTTGCATCGCTCAACATTACAGAATTCAACCCCATTTACCCTGATACCCATAAAAAATATCTACAGAAACCAACAACCATAAGCAGGGACCTAATTTGGGAAGTCAAGCTGTGCGATGTAAAGTCAGTGTAATAGAAGTAACACAGCCAGGTGGGAACACATGAAATATGGAAGATGTTCTATTATTATCAGATGAATCCAAAGTTAAACATTTTGCCCTTTAGGCAAAACTGTTAGACTGCACACCAGTGGGTTGCCGGTTCAATTTCCTCCTCTGTCCATCTCCGTCGTGTTTTTAGTGGTCAAGGTGAGAATGTAAGGTAAGACATGAAAATACATTCTTACAGATTCTCTCTATCGGGGTGAAATGTGGCTCCACAAAATTTAGAACAATCGTATATCATTTTTCTTATTCTTCACAATCCTCCAAATAAAATTCTGTAAGTTGGAATCTGTAGCTAAAAGCAAATTTGTGAAAAGTTCAAATGGTGTGAAAACCTTTTAAAGGTGTGTAAAGGCACTTATGTCATTTTCCTCCTCAAAAATGATTTTGAAGAAAAGAAAAGTTTAAATGACTAACACCTACGTCACAAGCTATATCCCCTAGTAAACGATGGTAATAAGTTGCTCTGATGCAGGGAATCATCTAAAGTTCAGGCTCAGGACCAGGTTTTGGTACCCAGATTGTTTCCGTACAAAACAATTATACAAATATTTCAGAATGTAGCTTTAAGTCCAAATTTACATTATAGCCCAAACAAAATAAAAAACATCTTAAAATGTGACACGCACTATGGAAGTGACAGTTGAGGTATAATTAATACGTTGCACTTTCCTACATCACAAAGTATTTCATCACAAAAGTGAAATAATGAACAAAAAGCTGTCCAAGAAAAAGACCAAGATTCAGGAGTCATGCAGCCTTTTTTTTTTTTTTTTACATTTTTCCATCTGGATACAATTTTCTCTTCAGCGCAGCAACGATCCAAGAGGCAGAGGAAAATGTTTCCTCCAGATTAAACATCTCCTCAGAGCTAGAGGAGCTTTAAATAGATAAATAATGTAGAACTTATTCAAATACGTAGTAAATTGATATATATATTCACTCTACGTTATGTTTTCTCTACTTTGCTCACATCGTATTTCCAATAAATAAATGAAAAAAGGGTCCAAATTGTGTTCTTCCTAAATTGCTCATGATCAAACTTTTCTGTTACAAACAGCGCTGGTCTTTGAGAATTCAACACTATTTTCTGAGTGTAATTTTCATAAACACACATGTATATGAGTAAATGTGTAGATTTACCGTAAGCGCATGTATAATGTGTTATTTGATGTATTTTTTTACAACAGTTTTGTGTGATCATAGTGGTAAAAGAAGCAGCATAAAGAGATTTGGACATAAAGGAGGAGCAACATTTTGCTGAATCAGCTAATAATTTACAATAGGCTGTAAATGTATTAACTGAACAACTGCTTCCGACTTTGTTGTCTTTTTGGTTAAAAAAAAAACAACAATAAATGAGGTAAGTAAAATATCAAACAAGGTTAATAAACTGTTTTTGTTTTTTTTTCAAAATGACTATTTTTAAGGAAATTGTCTCATATGGCAGAAAAGACAAAAACATTCAAATGTCACATGTTTTTCCAATAATATTGCATCAGTTGTAAAAAGAAATGATTAAATATATTCACACGTTTGATGAAATCTGATCCAGGGTCAAATTTATCTTCATTCTTTCATCTCTGTCCATAAAACTTGCACCATTACAAATTAAAAGTGTGTTTTAAAACGGAAAAAAAAAAAAAAACTACCTCATGCAGTGTTGAGACACTGATCATTTCTAACAGTTACTGATTTATATTTTTTAAGTGTTTCGAGCAAAAAACAGATTATTATAATCCCAGAATGGTTTCGGTCAGGGTGCCAGGCTAATTTACGCCGACGTCAAACCCCTGTTATAATGAAAATCTGTGCAAGGAACACATTAGATGTGTGTGTGTGTGTATGACTGTGTGTGATAGATGGCCACTCCGGCTCTGACAGATGCTGCAGAATCACTCAGCCACGCCGGCCCGGCTGGTTATCGGGGGCAACCCTGTAAATCTGACATTATAGGCTGTTGACAGGAGAAACGGTTGTTATCATAACCCACTGTGAGTTACGGGGAAACACACACACATCCCTCGAGTTTCTGCCACGGCATGAATATGGCATTACGCGAATGAACACACACTGAAAGTGAGAATCAAGGTTATTATAGTTACCTGAAACTGACATGGAGAAAACTGAAATAAATAAATGTGGAAGTTAAACGGGGAAAAACTATCCTAACTGGAGCTGTATTGTGTGCTTGTAAAACTAAAACGTACTTATATTACGTGTACGTTCAGTCTGTGTTGGCAACGCTTCTAAATATTGAATAAATATTTAGAACCGCCTCATTCGGATCAGCACTTCTCTATTCGCAGTGGAGGACGGTTGTTTACGGTGAAAAACATGTCTGGTAAACTGTCAAACAGGCGCACTGCATACGCAACGGGTAAACATTTTAAAAAAAGACACAAAGTAAAACTTGAACAGAGTCTACACCTGCAGGAAGTAATCGTTTCTCAATATCTGGGAGCCCAGATCCTCAGAACGTAGAATAACAGTCTGGTTTTTACCAAGCTAGCAAATTGCTGTACTCTGTACTTATCCTGGCGGCGCGTACGTCAGTCCACAAAATGACAACAACAAAAGTTTGGAGGAAACGCCAGAACTGCTTGGTTGTTCAACAACAATTGAATATGATTTTTTGAAAATGTTACCCAGTCAATGTGTACAAAATCTTAACAGTTTGACCTTTTGAACTCTACCCCGAAAAATTAACCAACGTATGAAAAAAAGCTACAGCTAATAAAAACTAAACAATATTTAACTGTTAAAAATGGGCAAAGCCACTCTTAAAATAGCTGAATTAAACAAAATGGGGCAATAAAATAAAACTATACACCCTGCAGGTATACTGTGGTGAGAATATGTACGAGGAGGCTCTGAGAGACTGTAGGCCACGGGACGTAACGGCGAAGGTGTCCGTGTCGGTGCTGGCGGCAGGAAGCGGGCGTATCTGTGTTTTGTGTTTTGCGATAGAGTTAAGTGATGAGTGTGGGAAACCCCGAGACGAGCAGGTCACAGGAAACAAGATATCTTACCTGGCCCTCACTAAGCTGCACCATGAAATCATCTGTACCCTCACCCCCCCACACACACACACACATCCAAACCCTAACTTTCACAATCCACTAATGCTTCCACCGTCATTTTCACAGTTTCAACTTTTTTCGAAAACCAACGTTTTCTCTCTCTCTCTTTTTTTTGGGTGCGTCTGTCTTCTGTTTTCTTTGTTTGTCTATCTTTCTTCCCCTTCTCTCTGGGTGTTCTAGTAGTAATGGACTGTGCTGTGGGAGCAGCAGGAATGGCCATTACCATCCACGGATCACTGGCAGAGTGGACACAGATGAGAGAGAGAGGGAGAGACAGAAAGGGTGGAAGGAGCAAGACGGGGTGGTGGAGGTCAAAAAGGTACCAGGGAAGAGCGGAAAAAAGACAGGAAGACGGGAGCGTAATGACATGCTCTTATTATAATGAAGTCATTCTGCAGTGATTGTGATGACGAAGGATTTCTAAGTCATAGCTTTGTTAAACCGCTTGAAGGATCTGATGCAAATGTGGTCTCTTTCTCCCTCTGAGACACGCTGCTGCATGTGATACATTTCTCTTCCTGTGACAGGATGTGGATAGGAAATCTAAACGAGGATTTAAAAAAAAAAATAAGAAGCAGAATTACTGGTGCTAAAAGTAAAGATGCATGTAGGTGCTTTTTACGCCATTGAGAACTGAACTACCTGGTCAGATTCTCGCTGATGACCAATGTCCTATACTGGCAACGTTGAAAGGTTGCCAGTATTTGGCTTTGCAATGTAAGTGAATGACTGATAAAATGTCTCCGTCACATCTCTCACAGATTGTATTTCTATATTCATTAAAGATGTGTAAAAAAGAAGAAAAATGAGTTGTGGGACGCAAAAAAAGTGTAATTAAAGCTGCAAAAATGTATGTTTTTTTTATATTTGTTACAACTTGTGACTGTCATATGAGATGAATAATTTGTGGAAAAAAAAAAAATCTAGCTCCTCTTCCTCTATTTTCCCTCTTCCTTGAACTCTACCCAGTGCTCACATTGCTAACTAGAAACAACCAATCAGAGCCAGGAGGAGGGGCTTAGTGATTTCAATCATGCTTGTGTAAGTGCAGTTCACACCCTCCCCCTTACTCAGCTACACTACAGCGTCTTCCTGATAGCACCTGATGGCTAACTAGCATGAATGCTGAGGCTAGTTAGCATAGCCACCTACGACAGTTTTTAAAGAGTTTTCCGGTAACAACAAGCTGTTTCGTCGCCATTAGCACGTTGAGCAGTGACCTTGTGATTGACCAAATACCTGCACCACCATCCGGCTCCATTATTAATCGCAATATTTTTCACACAATCTATAATTTACTTCCAATAATTTCTGTCTAATGTCACAACTTTGCTGTGTTTTTGTACGTTGTTGTCGATCTACAAGATTTGCACCATGTCTTTTTTTTTGGTCACTAAATATTTTTCTTGTTCTGTCTTGTTCGCAATTTTCAACATTTCCTTCCACTGACAACCATTACCGTCAAGAAAGTCTAATTAGATATTTTTCAACACTCAATGTCCTTCCAGGCTATTAAAATGACTTTTAGTCACTCTTCTTTTTATTTTTGTTTTTATCTGGGGAGGAAAAAACTGTCAGTAACAAAAGAAAATGCACATTTTTCCTCATCCAACTTTAAAATGACAGACATGACATTTAATTTGTGAATCTCTTGGGAATCATTTTTAGTCTTGACACTTTATGTATTAGTTTTTCCTCACCCCTACCAAAATGTACTTTAAATTTACTTAAAGTCAAAGGACTTTCACAAGCAAGAGAAACAGTTTATCAGACCTCATATAAGCATTAATATCACTTATTGTGAGGAAAGCATAACAAAATATAGCAGGTCTCAATATTTTGGTTGAATATTCCATGTCATTCATTGTGGTAATGGAGATAAAGCTGGAAGTAATACTGAAGAAATGTTTCCCACAGCAATAATCTGGTAGATTTGGTGAGGATTTTTCATATTCACATCATGCATGTTTACATCTCTGGGGCAAATGAAATCTGTTCTTTTTGTCATAGAGAGATTATGAAAGCAATGTCATTCTGGTAGTAAACAGAGTAGAGGGCACTCACTTTAAAGAGAAGGGAATAAAAAAAATATGTAATAGTTTTGTTGGGCTTTTTTAGCAAAAGCTCTTTGATAATTTGTTTCAGTTATGTTTGCTTTAATCTTGCCAAGATTAATTCTCAAAAAAATTCAAAAATAGCCTCATCAGTCTGACCCACTGTGGATTATTTCTCAGGTGTTATGAATAAATTGACTAAAGGTATCTGTTGCCAGGTTGTTTTGTAAACTATACCATTAACATATATCACATATCCTCCCATTTAGCATGCTAAATTAGTTTATATCCACCTTTTTTCTGTATCCCATAACGCTTTGCATGAATTTGCAGTTCCTGACCAGTATTATATGATATAATACAGTATATGTGAAAACCTTCTCTCACAGAACAAATATGGATAAAATATGTGGGAATCAGATTTTACAGTTTAAACAGAACCATTTAATCTTTCACCTTAGAAATAGACAACTGTGGTGGCGCAGGGGAAAAGCACAACCCATGTATTGAGGCCTTAGTCCTTGTGCCGGTGGTCGCAGGTTCGAATCCCGGCCTGGTGACATTTGCTGCATGTCTTCCCCCTCTCTCATAACCCTCTTTCCTGTCAAACTACTTTCAAATAAAGGCCACTAGAGTCAACAAAAAGAAATAGACAACTGTAAAAACAGCCATATGTGTAAAGCAGGTATTTGTAGTTTTACTAAAATTATTGTTAAAATTTTGCTATCTGAGCGCGACACTAGCTGCTTTTCCATTACCTATATGTACGCAAGTCTTTGTTGATATTCTGCTAATGTAAATAATAATAAATTTAAAAAAACAATTGTGGTGTTTCCATTAAATAAAAAATGAAACTAAAATCACACGTGAATAAGCTGGTTCACGCAATAAGTCATTACAAATTGAGACAGTGACGGATGCAAACAGTTACATGAGATATAATCATAATTCAGTCATGGTGCGATAGCTCTCATCATCGATCAGCCATCAGAGGCGACGTCAGCATCTTATTCAGGCGTTGGAGCAACAAGGCCTCTATGTAAGCAGCGTTTTGGGGGAATTGTAGTCGTCCATTTCACAGGAAAGTTATGGATTCAACACGTTTAAATGACATTATGACCTGAGTCGCCCTGTGAGAGCTCTGGTGGAGTCAGCTGCACATTGTCTGAAAAAACAAAAACAAACCATCATCCTTTTGCAATTGCAGTGTTTCCATTAAAGAGGAAAAAGTTGAAAATTACATGTGAATAAGTTTGTTCACGCAATAATTTGCTACAAAACATGCCACGCATACCACTTCCTGTTGTCTTCTTCGCCAGTAGTAACATTCAGCTGTTTCCCATTGCAGTTTGGCGAAATACACCTATTTCATTTTTTTTTAAGAAAAGCTACCTCATTCTAACAGCAAAACATTTTATCAAAAAACTTTTTTTTGTTGTTTTGCTTTTTTTCCGAAATTGGCATGTTTCCAAATTTATTTTTGTAATGTCAGTTTGCACAATTTCACAGTAAATTAAAATGCAGCTATTTTCTTGTCAAGCTGGACAAGACACTCTTCCACCACCACACTCTTATTAAAAAGGAAAGCAAGATCAAAACATCCATTAGCCAAGCTGGAGTTTGAAGGTCAGAAGGGAAGAAGTGCAAAATTTGCAAATGGCACAACAACAAAAAAAGGAAGAAGAAACAAACTTCCAAAAACATTCCACGTCCAAAAAGTAGCGCGGTAGTGAGAGGGCTTGTGCAGTCCTTGTCATTTTGGGCTCTAGCGTGAGCCACAGCAGTGTGGCAGGTTGTTTCGGCACTGACCTTTTTGTTGTAACACCCCCACACACACACGCACACACACCCCCACCAACCCCCAGCATAAAGGGAAGTGCCACACAAAGAGCTCTATTAACAGAGAAAGCAGATATAATGGGGAAACAAGAAGGGCCTGTAATGGGGACAGGCAGGGCTGTCAGCATGCATAATGTAACAGTCATGTTAAAACAACACTGGGCTCCGTGCGCTCCCCCTCCCTTCAAACACATACTCACACACACGGAAATCGTAGCAGCCCAATATGAAAAACCCAAGTTATTAATTCATAGACCGGTCTTCATCTATGAAATATTCTCCAAGCACAGTGCACATTTCTCTTGCAAGGATGGGAATCATTGTTGTGTGTAATTATGGAGACAATGTTCTGAGGGATTATCAAAGAAGTAAGGGGGGTGGGGGGGTAAGATAAGAAAGAGGCAGATGAAGAGGGTGCGGGGGACGAGAAGAAAAGGAAGTGGAAGGGGATGGAGAGGTAGTGAGAAGACAGAGACGAGGATGGAGAGGAGTGGAAAAGATTACCCCTTCTCTGTTTGTTAAACTAACTCCGCCGCTCCCTTCCTTCTCCTCCCTCGTTCCTGCGCTCGCCGTATTAGCATGATAAAGACGTGGTGAAATAGGGCAGCCGGCAGGTCTTTGGACACGGAAACAATGCTATCGCCAGAACAGGCGTCTGTACAGCCACCGAGGGACTACACACACACCGACTCTCGCACACAAACATACATGTACCCGCTGATATAAACCCAAACATGTAAACACACACAGAACTGTGGATTACAATGCCCAAGAGGATTTGAACAATCCAAGGTGGCGTACGGTAAAGTCTCTAGGCCGACTTCTGAACACGACGACTGCAGGTGTGTCTCGTTTGGATTTCCATTTGTGCTTTGAGAAAAATGTCTCCCTTCCAGAAAAATCTGAATGGGAATTCATTATCAACTCTTATACGTATCTCAATAAATCATTCAAGTCACAATTAAAACTCTCTGTATGAGTGGGTGGACTTGAGCTAAGCTGCTCTTCAATTCTGTCCAGGGGCAGTGTTGTGTTTTTCCATAATTTTATAGCACAATCAAGTAACTACTGTATGTTACCTTCAGTAGTTATATATATATATATATATATATATATATATATATATTCAGCTATTGGATTCAAGTGTGTTGGACCAGGGAGACATCTAAGAGTTGCAGGACACCGGCCCTCGAGGACCAGGATTGACCACCCCTACCTTAGACACTCTGAGGGCCCACAATCTTGTTCTTTTGGTCACAACCCAAAGCTAAAGACCATAGATGAGACCATAGATCAATTTTTCAGATCGACTGAAAAAATGAGAGTTTCACCTATTGACTCAGCTCTCGCTTCAGCACGACAGATTGGTACAGTCGTGGTGACTGTACCACGACTGTTCGACCACTGTACAGTCAATAGTTGGTGTGGCATTCACAGCAAATGCCACACCAACCGATCTACTGCTCCATTTCACCCCAAGATACTTCCAACTCCTCCACTTGGGGCAAGAACTCTTCCCTCGCCCCGAAGAAGGCACTCTCATTTGCACCATAAACAAGCCTCTCTTGAGTTCGTTTGAAACCAATCCAACTCCACCTCTTCCAAACGGTTTTGGTAGGGTTGCTTTGATCCACACCCTGGTGCTGTATTCACATTTACACAAATGGACCTCACTAAGAAGTGATGGGAGAAGAACCAGTTAGATTAAACTAACTACACACCAGACAGTTTATAAACCAGTATGAAAACACCCTAGTTTATAAACAAGGAAGAGAGATTAAAACTTGAGTTTAAGTATTCAAAACTTTAACAGTGGTGAATAAAAAAATGTTTTGAAATATATTTTCAAAGAATCCATTTTTGCCCCACTTTCTAGTAGATTACTGCTTAAGAATCTTTCTTATCCATCCAAAACATTTATTGGTATTGATTAAAAACTAGATTTTTAGGGGAAATCAACTTAACCCAACTAAAAACCCTCACACACATAAGTGAACACAATCCTCTCCTTTATGGATGGTGCATTTCCACAGATCTGTAACTTCCTGTGGGTCAGACACAGAGCCACGGCCCTGTGGGACACCAGGCCACCCCGCCGGCGGAGCCCCGAACTGAGGCTCAATTCTCCGTTCGCCTTCCCCTCTTTTTCTAAAGAAACAAAAAAACAGCACGGGTCACAGAAGGTATACATGAAAACCTGACCAGCAGTGCACACAGTGGCACGCTGCACTGGTCTGAATGTAAACAGACGATATGGAGCAGCATGGATCACATGCAGCTCGTCAGGCTGTGATGGTCAGCGAGCCAAAACTCACACACTCGGTTCACTCATCACTTTCACACACAGGGACTCATTTTCCATGAAGAAAAAAACTGGAAGAAATAAAAGAGATGTAAAAATAAACTGCCGATGTGTTAACATACACGGAAAAATGTTATGTTCAGATTCAGAGGATCGACTCAGTGAACTGCAGCATCAACAAGATTTTAGATTGTTTTACTTTAACCCCTTAATTTCCACCCTCAAAATGATTACATGTAAGCCAGTAGCTGCATTTCTGTTGACCTTAAAGTTGCACAAATTGTAATCATGAAAATAAAATTGCTTGATGAAAAAACATTGATTAATTTTGTCATGTTTGGATTAAATAAAAAACCTTTTGGCGGTAGAAAGAGGTGGTTTTTTTGGCTTTCTTGAAATTGAAGAACTCAAAATCAAAGTAACAGACCAGAACTAAAGTCCTTCAGATGACATGACTGGCCCAGAAACATTTTCAAATCATACAAATAAATCTGCTCTCTAGTTTGGTTGCTGAATTTAATTTAAAGGGGCAGTTGTCATGATTTTAGTGCTGTGTTGATGGTGCTGCTTACTCTCTCTCCCTGTCCAGCTGATTGCTTGTTATCCTCACCTGTTCTGTGCTGCTCCCCTTTTAAACAGCTGTTCATCACAGACCTACTCAACTTGAGATCGTCTGATGCCTTCAAGCCCTGATTCATGTTCAAGTAGTTTCTGGTTTTTGAGCCTGCTTGCTTCCGACTATTGTTTTTGCCTAGTTCTTGCTGGCATTTGACTCTGTCTCCAGTCTATTGGATTTTGGACCCTGGACCGTTTTTGACTACAAAACATTGGATGGTGGATGGTGGACTCTGTCTGAACACTTGAGGCCCTCAAGCCCTCCTATTCTCTGCTCAACCAACTGTAGTGGAAAATGTCAGGTTTCCATATGACTATGAGTAAAACAAGTCAATGACTTTATTGTAATACCCAGGCCAGAGAAACAGCTTCCCATAAGAACATGCATTAGTAACATTAAACATTTTCCACTACACAGCCCTCCCAAGGCTGGACCCCCTCATTCCAGGTGAATCTCTTTTTGCTTTCCTCTGATTGTCATTCACTCGTCTCTGTTTTTGTGTTCCAGACCTGCCAGTGCAACCATATCTAGTTGGGCAACTTCAACACCATCATTGTGTCTAATAAACCTTTTGGTAACCATAACATAATGTGAAGCTCAAAGTCCATTTTACATAATACTTCCCCTTTAAAGCTGGAATGTCACTGAGTCCTTATTGGTCCACATAACTTGAGAATTTGTTTCCAACTCTGTATGACAAGAGTCATACAGAGTTGTCCAGATCTTATTAGCATATATTTTTAACCTAAAAAAAATGTTTAAATGACAGTTTGCCTGATAAAAAAAAATTACAAAAGTTATCAAGAGTATCAAAATACAAATACCTCACAGGTTCTCCTGTTTTTAACTAAATTTGCACCTAGTCTGCCGTGCCACTCCGAGTCGAGGTGTGTGTTTACGTGGGAAAAGGGAAAAAAGGTATTAAAGTGTGATAATTGGAGATCTCATCCCAAACACCTGTCATAGACCATTCATCACACAGCACGTCCCTTCATACACACACACACACCCCCACATGTTTCAGATTATCCGTCTCTGATTCGCTCTCGTGTTCGCACAAAGAGCTTGCGGAGTGTGTCTGTTCTGCCTGCGTTGTATCAGGTGCGTGTTCACAAACGCATAACGTTCACACGCAAACTGCCAGAAAACATGTAACCGGTAAGTCCCAAAGCGTGGAGTATATCAGACAGGAATTACAGCTGTCATTATCACATGTAAAGAGGTTTGCACACACACGCGCGCACACACTTAAAAAGCCTTTTTTTCTTTCACAAACATTGTGAATGACACGTCGCAGCAGCAAAACACTGACAAAATAAATCCAAACATCTCTCAGCTCTGTGGTTGTGGTAAAATGAAACGCATCGAATATACATTATGCAGCATATGCAAACTACTTCTGCCAATCACCTACACATCCCTAATCAATTTTTTCTATCCTTCCACCAATCTTCTCCTTTTCCCCTCAATCCTCTTTTACGGATCTTTTTCCTGCCTCGATTTTGGTCCCTTGTTCTCCGTCTCATGGTTGGTTTTGTGTTTTCGTATCCATTTCATATGGACTCTGGAAGAAGGCAAGCAGATTGTTTTATACTCTGTGATTGCGATGAAAGCTCAGATATCACTCTCCTGGAACTGGAACTTAATAAGCCACGTTAAGCTGTATTAATCATGTGGATTTGCTCATGAGAGAAACACATTTTACACAATGTGTTGGTGTAGATGTTCCAGGTTACAGTAAGACGATTCAGCTGTCACCCAAAGGACTTTTTCAGCTGTAGTATTCTAAGTTTTCCAATCACATAAAGTCATTTTATAGCACAATCAAGTAACTATTTTGATGTCGGTTGTTATAAAAATGCTCTATATGTCAAATATGACTTAAAAGAAATTTGGCTACCTAGTTCAAAGCCTTGAAATTGGACAGCTGTCTCTTTAAAAACGTTCTGAAACTCCGCCTTCAGGAAGTCATCACAACATCACTCCTCTATTAACCCTTTAACAACATTTTTGCCAACGTTTCACTGAGAAGTAGCTCCTATAATGAGGTCAGAGCTGACCTTGTTATAGGAGGTTAGCTCATTGTTAATTGCTAATTTAGATAATTGTTTGCTAATTGCTCCTGGCTAGTCTGAATGAGCTGAGTGGGAGAGCTGCTCTGTGAGGCGGAACCTTGGAAACTGCAGCTCAGAGGAGGAGCTTCGTCCTCGAAGGCGGGGCTAGGTCCTCCCAGGCGTTTTACACAGCTGAATGGATTTGAATTGAAAAAATCAAGGCAACACCCCAAGCATGTTTTTGATGAGAAAACAACATAAAATTATGTAATTCTCAAATTACATAATACTAACCCTTTAAAATGATCCCACACAACATGACATGTACTCCTTACGCCATCATTACGTTTTTGCATCCAATATTAAAAACCCAGCAGTGGAACACATTTCTGCTGTATGACAAGATCTCAACATGTGAGAAAATGGTAGCTATTTGAATATGCAGAGTGTAATAAACAGATGTGTTGAATAAACAGATGTGTGCCTCTGGGATAATAAAGCATGATGTGAAAGTGGGGCTCTCGTCTGAACAGGACACTAATTTCACCTGGAGTTTTGAGTTTTGCATCTAAAAATAAACTTGTGTCCTTTCTCCTGGGACGGGGCCCTGCTGACAACTATTTATCTGACCTCTGAACTTTGGGTTCCTTGATTGTGAGACCAAGTTCATGTCTGTTTACGTAGCAAATCTGCAGCAGGAAGGGGAAATTCACAAAAGGTTAAGAGAAAGAAAACATGGAAACAAAGAGAACAGGTGAAGTTGGATGAGAGAGGAAGATGGAAGGTAAGAGTCAGTGGCAGCAGGGATGGAAGATGGATGGTTTGTGGTGGAAGTGAGTGAAGAAAAGGGGAAGAAATAATTCTTCTTTGGAGTCCCAGTGAGGACATAATCAACCACTTTTACCTGGGAACTGGTAGGCCTCTGCCTCACTGTGAATGTATGCTAAACAAATGAATGGAAGCCTGTTGCATTTATTATCATCCCTTTTATAGTTGTTGTGCAATAAGATTTTCTGCAGTTCTGTGTCATATATGCAAAGGTGGCATTTAACAAAGGAATCTAACACAAGGGTTAGATTATGTTAGCTAGAATGTTTTTAAAGGCCAAAAATCTGAAGGCTACCAGTGTGAATTCAGGTACAGTTCAGTTCTTTTATTGTATTTTTCTGTGTATGGTCAGAAAAATAAATTTAAAAACTGTGTCAAAAAGGCTTCACAGAGTAAAAGTATCTTTCAGAAGTAACAGCCTTTAAATAGATGTTAAACACACATTTTATTGAACCCACATTACTTTATTAAAAATGTTTTATTGATCTGTCTTGTTTTCATCAGCTGCAATCTGAAAAATCATCCTAGAGAGCAGAAATAAAGGCTTGAAAACATCAGTCTGTATGAGATTAATCAATATAATGAGTTTCACAAATTGAAATAATTGAACTTTTCAATAGGAGTAAAGAGAGGCTCCCTTTTAATATCGTTGCAAAGCGGCCATTTTGAGAAACGCTGCAAACAGTTGAGACTGAAGTAGTTGATTTGAACGACCTTCCTCTTTTGCCTGTTTTCTGTGTCTAAACTGAATGATTTATTTATTTTTTCCTAAATGCAATTTGGATAACGGAGACGTCATAATCCGTTTTAATGATTGTTTTAATGATTGTTGTTGTGGTGGTTTCGTTTGTTTATTTTGAACTGGAGGTAAACGATATGGACTTTGAATTCTATCTCGATATTTTTGCAGCACTAACATCTCCAAGAATATCAGTTTTGTTTTTTTAACATTAATGCAAATTTATCAAGACAACAATAAATAAAAATTCTTATCACAGTAAGAAATCTCCACGATAAATGATATGCTAAATGCCCACACCTATTTTGGATATTTCAAATGTTTTCCAGTTCCAGTGTTAAATGTTCTTTAGAAATTAAAGTTTCTTTTTACTTTCGAGTGGGTATACTTGAATTAATAAGCCATTATTATTTATTATTATTATTATTATTATTATTATTACACGAGTTAAAAATGGTCTCAAATTGACAATATTATCGTTTATCACAATAATTTCTGGGACAATTTATCTTTTAATAAAATGTGTTATTTGTGCTCAGTTGCTACGTTCCACTGCTATAACCACAGTTTTACAGTGAACCGTCAGAGCAGATCTAATGTATTAACTTAGCCAAAAACCTTTTCCTGTGACCTGTGCTGGGTTGCCATGTCTGCACGGTGGTGCCCCCTCCTCTACTCCGCTTCCTCTCATCCTCCCTGCTGAAGGTGAAAGGTCGGGAAGACTTCGGAAGCGTCTTGTGCGGTGATGTTTGGGACGCGCGGGAGGGGGTAATGTTACCCTCCTCCAGAGGGACATCACCTAACACACAGTGCATGTCAGCACACAAAACATTCAAGATACACACCTAACGACCTGACAGGCTGGTCAGTCTGCGTCGGAGAACTAATTGTTTTTAGATGAGGCAACTTGAGGAGAGGCTCCGGAAAGGGAGGACGGACAGCAAAGGACTGCGGCCGTAAATTAAAGACGTCCCGGATATTTGGTTTCCACGTGGGTTAAAATGAGAAAACGGCAAACACTACTTCTTTTCTCTTTTTTTATTCTGGATGCCTCTTAACCCGACCACACGTACAGACACAACTCGTCCCCCCCCAAAAAAAGTATTGTGATGCATGTTTTGAAGTGTCCAGCAGTCCGTCCAGCGTAGGGGGGGAAAAAAAACTTCAATGATACCCAATTCAGAGAGCCACTCTGCAAAACAAACCACTCAATAAGCTGGAGGTAATGGAGACTTGCAGGTCAGGCTTTACAGCAATATCATTACCGCACACAAAAGCACACGCACCACACTTCCACTCCCATTGTCTGGGCAATACTTATTAGTGCCCGTGCTAACAGTTTGTCCATAAGTGACCTTAATTAAGTGGCTGGCACCATTAGCTTGCAGAGCTAAGAGGCTAAGAGCCATACATCTGCATGTGAATGTGTGTGTTTTTTATGATAATGGCTTTGTTGAGGTGTGTACCGGAATACTAACAAGCGGCTGCGGCGCGCTCCGGAGTGGATAAATAGGCGGTTGAAGTCGAGTGCTGGAGAGGAGATGGTTTAGATAAGTTACTCATTGTGAGAAAGACACAAAAAAAAAATTGGGAGGGGGGGAGCAGTTGGCGAGGGCTGCTTTAAAGTGCAGGTTAGCCCCGTTTATGCACTTCACACAGCAGTAAGCAGCACTCTGGGAACGCTCGGTTTACCCGATGATTTTCATTAGTTGTGAAAACAAGGATCTGAATTTAATCTGAAAAAAATTTACTAAAGTATTAACGCTTTGTTACAAATCTCGATAGACAATTTTTTTTTTGTTTTTTTGGTAAATACGCAATTACTGTTTAGTGCATCAATTGTCACCTATCAGAACTCTTTGTTGATGGTGGCTGTTATTTCCTTCACCTTTGGCTCTGGTTTCTCCATCTTTGTTTTTGTTATTGTTGCCGCGGTGGCTAATGGATCCTCACCCTGTTAGCTCGTAAAAAGCCGGTAAACGGAGGTCAGGCGGTCAGAAGTCGCTGCCATCCCTTTGATGTGACCCCGACATCCTGGGAAGGAAGAGGAAATAAAGGAGGAAGAGAATTCTTCACGGACAAGTGGGAGAAAACTGTCCCCCATTCAAAGAGCGCGGTTTTGACAAATTTATGAAACCTAGAGTTTTATAGCTAAGTATAATTTAATAAAACCTTAGATTTTTTTTTAAGGAGAGGTTTGTATTCTTTTCACAACGCATACGAATATGTTTAAATATAAAAAGTCATTACTATACACAGTTAAAACCAGATATTTACATAAAGCAAATAAAAGGACATTTTGTTTCTAACTGTCTGAAGTGAAATCAGACCAAGCTTCTCTTCTTTCAGGTTAATTAGAATTATCAAAATTATTTGCACTTTCTTAATTCCAGATTTTGCATTTCTACAATTTTTTTTGAGATTTTTGCGCACATTTGGTCAATATCAGGGAAATTTGTCTTTTAAAAGTGTCTGACTTGGGTCAAACATTTTGAATTTCCTTCTGCAATTTTCTCACAATAGCTTGCTAGAATACTGGCCCAATCCTCTTGACAGAACGTTATGTATTGTAATGCATGTTTTAAAGTGTCCAGCTGTTCACCCAGCAAAATGTCAATGAGATCCAATTCAGAAAGAGACTCAGAAACAAACGATGCTGAATATAACAGCAATTTATTTAATTGTAATTCATTTTTAATTGACTTTTTTATGTAATTTCCTCATCAAAAACCTACCTACAGTGTTGCTTTGATTCTTTAATGCATGTTTGAGAAATCTTTTAATCTCCATGACTTTGCAACAATATTTTTTTTTGGTGCATTATAAATAAAATTGATTTGGATTCACATGATGTTTTCTTTCTCATTGATACCCAGTTACAAAATCTTTTTGAGTTAATTTACGATTAAATCTGAGAAGAAGCACCAAAACTACAAAACGTTTGTGGGTTTTATTGTGTGTAAAACTCATCTCTACTGGATTCTATGCTGCTTTAGCTGCTCAGACGACCTCCTCACAACAGCTGACACTAATTCTCATCTCACCGCTCCTTCCCCTTTAAAGTAATTCAACATATTTAAATTCATTAGTGCAGCGACAGAGGAAGCTAACCCAAGTGCTACTATAAGCGCAGAAACAAATGTGCACGGGTTCCCAACCTTTAAAACACACACACACACTGAGTGGAGCAGATTACATTCTCCCCAGGACTTGACTTGCATTAAAGTTTAAATGTGTTCAATTTGGACAGTCCCAATATTAGACTGGAGTATCATTACGAACCTTATTGGATGAGTCTGAGCAGAATAGATTTCTACTGATGAGATGAAGATGCCTCAGGCACACACACACACACGTGCACTCCCATGCATTCCCATCTATCACACACGCATACAGACATGAAGAAATGAACAAAAAAAAGATCTGTAATTTCAAACATTTTACATTATCTATGTATAGGTTTTATTGAATAAATATATTTAATATATTTAACATATAATCATGGAGCTGTGAACAAACTGTTGGCGAGGTCAACACAGTTCAGGAAAGAATTATTAAGGGAAGACTTTAAGATTAAAATGTACGTATGTATTTTGACGTAGCGAAATTTCCCATCAGCTGGTGGGTCTGTGCTTCGCCAGAGGCAGAAGTACACGCCTCCCACCCAGAGAGAAGTTGTTGTTTCTACATTTGCATTTTATAAGTTTGCTCGAAATTCACATGACGACTTGATGGAAACATTGCAAATGAAACTGAGATATTGTTAAAGAGGCAGCTTTATGCTTTTTCCAGGCACATAGTTCCATTTTATAGCACAATCAAGTAACCATGTTACCTTTAGTGGTTATAAAAAAAAATACGTATACATCAAATATGACAAATAAGAGAAATTTAACTTGAAATTAGGCAGGCCTCTGTCTCTTTAAGAAATTCCCCCACAATTAACACTTTAATAACTTTTTCACCGCCGTTGCATTGAGAAGTATTGGCGCTGGGTCCACCCAGGAGTTTTGCTCGTCTGAGTGGTTGCCATGGAGATTAAAGGATTTCTCAAACATGCATGAAAGAATCAAAGCAACTCTCCTGTTTTTGATTAAAGAACATCATAACATGATGTAAAGCTCAAAACAGTCGATTTTACATCCCTTTAAAAAAACATCTAGACAGAAGCATCAGAAAAAAGGTAATAAATTAATCACTTGTATAGATGTATCCAAAATTAAGTGTACATTTGAATTATTTGACCACTTTTGGCAACAAAATGCCTTAAGCTTTAATTGTAGGAAGGTGATGATAAGGAACACGTGTCGATCTCAGAATGAACGGGTTGTTTTAAGTGGTTAGGATTTTCTTCCTGCAGGCCACATTTACTCCAGTTACCACGACAGGTGAAGACAGAGCCTCGAAAAGTTGCTAACAGACACGTTGATCACTGTTAGCAGGAGCCATGTAAAAATGGATCATTTCGTCATGTGTGCACGACGCCTCTGTTTCTGTATTTGTGCCAATAAAAATGCTAATTTTAAATAGCTCCTGATGCGACTTTCAACACTTGTTTTTCCTCTCCGCGAATGGCGTCTAAAAGTGACAGATTCATTCCAAATTGTAATGAGGCGTTTGGAAACGGGGGTTCACCGGTAAAGAGCACAAACTGTGACGGATCAGAAGGGACTGGATAAAACCAGGGAGGACGACTCTACCTGGATGGAAAAATGAACTGCTCTCTGCCATCTTCTTCACTTTTTTATCCACTTAGCGTGGCAAAGAAGAAGTGATTTTGTCCTTCCCTCACCTCCACCTACTTCCTCCACTGTCTCACACTCCGCCTTTTAAAATAATATCTTTTTCATTCTCCGTTTCCAGCCTTCCTCCCCATTATCTTTTTTTTTGTCTCCCCCTCCTCCTCTTCCTCCTCCGCCACCTTCCCCTCCTCTCGTCTTGCTTCCTTCTTTCATTTGTTCTCCACTCTTTCGCTCCCTCTTCTCACTTTGAGCGAAATAGATTTTCAATTACGTGTTGAGTGCCTGGAAGCTTCTATATTTCCCAACCTGACCCCAATACAGCTGAAGTGATATCCCACGCAGCAGAAACACACACACACGCACCCCAACACAACACACACACACACACGTCGGACAAACTTCCGCCTTCACTTACAGCCTAATGGGAGAGGAGGAGTGGCTGGAGGAGGATGTCCTCAGTGGTCTGGACTTGTCCACTAAAATGCCTGACAGCTATCACAGACAGACACACCACCAAATGAAATGTTGCTTTAGTCTTTTCCAGCAACATCATGAAGCAATGTCACATATTAACAACAAGTTGGAAGATAATGGGTGTGCTTTGGCCGGTTTCTCACCTATAACCGTTGGAGACGGACTCAACAGGATCAAGGTGCAGCACAGGCGGTTAGAAAGCATCGATATGGATTATACAGATCAATAGGAATAAGTTTGATTCTAGTAGCAGTTGAGTTATAACTGGCTAATATTTGCAGTGTTTGAAAACGAAATGATTTGGATTTGTTTAGAGGTGACTTTTAGAAGAATGTCACCAACATACTGTGTCATATGTATATTCAGAATATATATATTAAGGCATTAACTCATATGATTATCAGGGTTTCCCCCAGACATCTTGCTAAGCCTGGTGGTCGAGGCGCCGAGGCGGTCCACCCGCGGTCCACCCGCGGTCCACCGTGTTTTTGTATTAAAAGATGTTAAGTAGACAGGAAAAGTAAAAATATTACTGGGTAATTATATGTTACTGGAAAACATCGCCAGTGAAACACTATTTAAACCCACAACTAGTCTTAAAAACAACAAATAAAAATAAAAAAAATCAATTATTTGCACTTCTGTTTAATCCAAATTAAGTCAGTGACTCCATCAGGACTTCAGGGGCCCAATAAATACTAATATTTTAACACAGACCACAGATATATAAATATAACATTTATTTATTGAGAATATCAATGCTATTAAATATTATTTAATGGTTTCAGTATACATAAATTAAAAGATTTTAAATTGTTTAACACTTAAATGTAAGATTTTAAGGAGTTGGCAGGTTTACTTTGTAAAAGTTCAAAGAACAATTTTCATAGTTAGATTGTTTTGTTACCATAGCAACAATCTGATGCTGTGAGTTTAGTCTTTGAGTTTGAGCTTTTTGTTCACAAATACAAATTAGTAAACTGCAATTATAACTTATTGCTTCTTAGATTAGCCAATTAAACTGGGCCTCCTCTCCCAGATTTCACTAAATCTATGTTGAAATTCTGTTAGAGATGCTGATGGTTTTTTTCAGCAAGAGGGGCCCCTAAGTCAGATTCTGCTCCAGGCCTCATAAAGCCTTGGACCGGCTCTGCATGATGAGTTAAATCCGCTGAACTGCGCAGAGACGCACAACAAACAGGAGATTTAATTTAATGCTGTTAATGTGGCTTTAGTAGCTCTTCCATTTTGTGTCTGTTGAGATTTTTATAAGCGCCACAGAAACTGTTTTAGTTGCCCGAGTTTTATAGGGCGAGTTTTTCAGATCTCTGCACGGCCGTGTGCGTTAGCTCTGGCTGACTAAGTGGACAAAGCATTTGATAGGATTTAATTCCTTGTGTAGCTGGAAAAATAATACTAAAATAAATTTTAAAAAATTGGCACTGGCCAAAAATTTTAGCTTTCAGTCAGTGCATTAGCTTAACCACTAAATCTGGACCTTATTCCTTATTCAAGTTGGAAGGCTGTGAAATTTAGAGTTCAAGCATCTGCTTGCTTTTTTATTATTATTATCATTTTTTGCCTTGTCATGTTTGATCCAGCTGGATCTCTTCCAATGAGTGACACTTAAAATAATCCAACAAATGTTACTCTGCTTAAACCTAAAAGGGTCTCACCAACCAGACGCTCCATGAAGCTGCATCCAAGGAAACAGAAATACACTTCTGATCATGTTTGCCAAAAGCTTTTTGATTCCTCTCCACAAAAAGCTAATTTTTTAATTTAGAAATCAGGACAATACCCCGAACACAGCTGCTTTATAATGCCGACTGACGCCTCCCCAACACCCACTCACCCCTACACACACACACACCCCCACACACCCCCACACGTGCCAATTTCATTAGGCAGTTTGCGCCTCTTAACATGGCCTCTCCTGGGTGTTAGCGAACGATTTTCCGTATTAAACGGAGGGAGAGGTCAGAGGTCAACAGCCTAATGCCTTATCTCTGATGCACCATGGCCAGCCTTATTACTCAGGGCTTAGAGAATAAATACACACACACACCCACACACGTGCAGAGGGAGGCATAAATGCATATATTGTTCAAGCAGGGAGCCACAATAAAGAGAGCCGGAGGTGAGACTATGGCCTCAGGGCATGTTCAGCATGTGGAGCAGCGCGCGCCAGCCACGAACATCCAATACACACACACACACCCCCCCCCCCACACACCCCCACACACACACACAACCTCAGTCTTCCTTTTGCTTCACTCTACTATAGTCCAATTGTACTATGAAGATGGAAAATGTTGCATGGAGGAAGATCAAAGATTATAAAACGCAAGTGTTTGTGTCGACTCTGACGCTATTTATCCAAAGTTATGGATAAATTTGGAATTTAAGAAGAAGATAAAATATCTTTATGAGTATAATTCTTTTAAAGTATAAGAAGAAAATAAAGTCCATCCGTTTCAGTCAAAATGCTTCAGTAGCAGCGTTTCCATTAACCACATAATTCCTCAATTTAACATTTAGAAAATAAATTTGCTTAATGGAAACACAACAATTTCTAAAAGACTAATTTGTAGATAAAACGTTTTGGCGCATATCAAAATTGGTTCATCTCGCAAAACTGCAACCAAGACGCATTTTTCCACATCAATCGAGTCATGTGATCAACAACCGGATGTTGCAACTCGCAGAAACCACAAAGAAGAAGAAGACGACAGGAAGTAGTTGGAGGATGATGGTATGGCCTGTTTATTAACGGTTCTTCACATCAGCAGACTTATACGTGCGTGATTTTAATTGTGTTTCTTATTAAATAGGATTTCGACATTAGGGTAATATTGACAAAGATTTCACTTTTTTGAAGTTCTCCATTCAGAACTGAATGTAGGGAATGCAGACAATTTGAAAATTAACATGGAAAATATGAAAAAAACTGATTACAGGCCTGGACACAAGATGTATAGAATAACGACAGCTATGACCAGCAAAAGGAGGAAGAAATATTTTTATCTTTGTTATGGTGAAATTGAAGCACAACGTAGAATTTACTCTGTTTGTAGCCTGTTTGCATCTTCTACAGAATGAGAACCATTTTTACAACAAATACATTATGATGACTCATAAGAAGAGGTTTTGGGTTCTGCTAGATTTAGGACTTACGTTGGGGGGAGGAGTGTCCAAAGTGTGGCCTGGGGGCCATTTGTGGCCCTTGATCTGATTTTTGTAACCCTCAACCGCAGTTCAAGAATGGCACAAATTTGTTTTGTATCAAATTTTATTTTTAACCAGATCAAACCAGATTATTACCATCATTTTCTTACAGTGGAAAATATGAAAAACAACACAAAGTTTTTGTCTTTTTTCAACGTAGCCTGTATAATAAGTAGAGTTATGTTTATCCAGAGACTGCTGCTGAAAAGTCGACTTTGCTGCACATAAGTCAACTTTTATCAAATGTATAAAATTCAATCGTTTTGAAAGTATATGACTCAAATCCTGTTCTTAGATCTGAGATTAAATTTGCTCAACCGAGCCCAAAGGAATTTTAAAAACTAGAGGAATTAACACAGCGAACGTGCAAAATTCTTTTTACGTTTCGGATCCATGGTAAAGGTAATTTTATTTATGTAGCACATTTTCAGCAACCAGGCAATACAAAGTGCTTTACAGGAATTAAAAGGAAATACAAACAAAATAACAAACCAAAGGAAAGAGCAAAAGAAGAAAAAGCTAATAATGTTGATCCAAAGTAAATAAACTGGATTCTCCTGTTGGTAGATAAGTATAAGTATAAGTAAGTATCCTCTGGTCAAATTCCTGTTCTGGTTTGGGAGAATAGGAGTCTAAAAAGTATTTGATAAGGTAGTTTTTCTAGATTCTAAATTCTAATCCCTGTTCTGGGTTGCTAAATAAATGTAAGTAAGTAAATATCCTCTATGATGAAAAACACTCATTTTCCACAAAAATAAATAAATACAAACTTTGACAGCTTTATTTGCTTGATTTTAGGGTTTGTTTGTTTTTCTTGGCCCACGAGTGCTTCTGACTCGATAATTTTATCCAACCTGATAAAAAGTTTGGACACCCCTGGGTTAGGGGTAGGCATGTGCTGGTAATGCTGAGGTTTAGGTAAGAGATATGCTATGGGATTAAATGAAAAATGAATGGAAGTCAATGCAAAGTCCCTGTGAAGATAGAAACACATACTGAGGTGCGTGGGTGTGTGTGTGTGTGTGTGGGTAGGCGTGGTGGTGCTTTGTTAAGGCCTGAATGAGTTGTTGATGGGTACAGCAGCTTGGGTCTCTCAGGGGATGAAGAGTGAAGAGGAGGAGGGAGTATGGGTAAGTTGATAATTGCAGGGGAACTTGGACTCAGTCTGTCAATGTGTCCCCCTCCCTGTTTAAGCACACACACACACCCACACACACACACACCAGTTCTCCCTTTGAAGGGGAGGTCCCTTGATTAGGCCACTTAAACACACAACAGACACCCTCATCTGTTTTTGGATTTTTTTTTTGTCTGTTTTTTTTTTATTATTATTATTGTCTCACAGTTTCTCTGTGTGGCTCTGAATCACATCCCTGACTTCTTCTCTGTCCACTTCCATTTCTTCTAGACTTTCTCAGTTTTCCAGCTTTTTATATTTTAATTTCATAAGAGTTCTTCCATCTCTCTGTGTAAGGGGTGTGTGTGTGTGTGTGTGTGTGTGTGTGTGTCCAGGGGGTTGGGTTGGGGCTCCTGTAAGGACTCAGCTGCCGTTGTATGTGAGGGTGAATTACACGCTGTAGTACAGTGTTGACAGGAGCAGCTGGACATCAGTGGGTCATGCATCCATGCGTGTGTGTGTGTGTGTTAGCCCTATCTAACACACAGCTGACATCTTCTGGTCAGTCCGGGCATAAACAGGCTACACAGAGGAGTTGTTTTCTTTGGTCTTTTTCAGAAATCCTTCCAGTCAAAATTCCACAGTCAGTCCTTTTTAGGTAATTTAGAAATGCAAAAGTTAATTGTGACGGATGGATGAACAGTGGGACTGTGTCAAAGTCTGGCAACCCAAATATTTCTGCATATTCTATGTTCTTTTTCTATACTTCCTCACTGACCTTTGAAATAGACCAATCAGATTTGTCTATTTGATTGGCTCATGAATGGTTGAGAAATCCTGCATGGCAACCATTCAGTGTCTAAAACATTTCCTTACACAAAGCCCCGCCTACTTACAGAAAGCTCCTCCCCCAAACAGCTCCTCCAGACTAGATATAATCAACATATACAGCATTTTTATAACAATCAAAGGTAACATAATTTTCCTTTCCATTGACCATATAATTACGCAATTTGACATTTTGAAAATAATTGCTTAATTCTTTAAAAAAAAAAAGCTAGTTTTTGATAAAAAAAGTTTTGCCGCTAGGATGAGGTGGGTTTTTTGGTCGTATCAAAATCTCACAAAACTGGAATGGAAAAACTTTTATCGTTTTACATGAGTTGCATGATGAACAAGCAGGTATTGCCACTGGCGCAAACCAGCAGGTAGTTGAAGGATGATGATGCGGCATGTTTTTTAACGACTCATTACGTGAACAAACTTATTCACGTGATGTTAATTGCGTTTCTTGTTAAATGAAAACGGCGCAATTGCAAAATTCTGTTTTTTCAACATTAGGACAAAGTTTTGTGCACCTTTGTAATGGAAGCACAGCTGCTGTTTTCCATCCATAATGAAAAGCAGCAAATGCAATTATTTTGAAAACATTAAGATGGAAAATATAAAAAACCTGATTACAGGCATGGACACAAGATGTATAGAATAAAGATGATAGTTATGCCTAGCGAAAGGAAGAATATTTTCATATTTTTGTCATTGTAAAACTGATGCACAAAGTATGTTGTGTTTGTGTGTGGCCTGGAATTTGCTGCAGCGTAAGGAAATTGTGTTTTTTTCGACATTAGCGGAACATTGACAACATTTTGCGCACATTAGTAATGAAAATGCAGCTATGGTTACTTGATAGTGTTGTAAAATGGCCTGGAAAACACATAATACCTCCCCGTTAGCCAATTTGTCACTACTCATGCAGAAAATACAAGTTTGTCCAAAGACTTTTAGGGGCTAACAATAAGGTGGAATCCTTTCTGCTGAAACAGGTAGAGGGAAAAAGTCAAACATTTCACATCAACTCATGCGTTTCCAAGCCAGGTGGGCTGAGAATCACGGAGAACCTGCTGCAGCTGTCTCACTTTCCCTCCCGCATCTCGTCATGTAAACACAAACTGACTCCATGATGCTGAGACGGGGACTCAGTTGGGGCCTTACCATCTGCTGAGGGACTCCTCCTTCTGTGGCTGGAAGCTCTGATTCTTTATGACCCTGTCTGTTTACTTGGCCTCAGCATTTTCTGCTGAACCAAAAGAATCTAGCAATTTATTTTTTTACATGATTCGATTTTGACACGAATCGATGACGTTCAAATAGGAATAGTTTGGCCTGGGCGCAATAATGAAATGTGAAGGGCAAGGTTGAAACGCAGAAAAGAAGGCAACTTTAGAGGAGAGGAAGGTATGAAGTAATGAGTGTGGAGAAGCGTGTTGGTCTCTGGCTGGTCGTGAGGCCAGAGACAGAGTTTTGTCACTGCAATCTCACACTCTGCCTCTGTAATGACTCGCCTGGAGGCACAAATGATTTCCTCCACTGGTGTTACTGTTGCCGGAGTCGCCACAAATTCAAGCGAGAGAGGTTAGAGAGAGAGACAAGGGGGTGGGGGGGCACGGCGGGACAAGAAGGAACGAAAGGAGGTGGAAATGATAAAAAGAAATAAAAGGAGGTTATTTATTATTTATCTTTCCTGAAAATCTATATAAAGTGATTCAATATGAAAATTTGGGTTTGGTTTACTTTCTGGTTTTCCCCTCCTCTGCGGAAGATCAGATCAAGTTTTCAGGTCATTAGCCGTGCTGGGAACACTGTAATTGCTGTCCATCTGCAGTCATGTGCCACAATTTTCAATACACAAACCTTAAAAAAACAATGGCACCTCAGTCAACCTTTAGCTATTCCCGGCGCCTGTCCAGAGCTCCTTCTCCTTCCCCGCCCGGGGAGGGGGGAGATGTCATAAAGACATCATCATCGTCGTTTGTTTGAGAGAAGATGACAAAAAAAAAAGTCAGGAGTGACATGATCTATCCACCAGTCGTTTCTTTGTGGATCTGAGTGCAGCTGAATCAACACCAACAATGGAGAAAGATGAAGCCATAACCACAGAACAGCCCAGCAGATATGACATTTCTTTCTGTTGATTTGTAGTTTTTGTAACGTCAGGGTAACACAAACAGACAACATATGAGCAACTGGTACCCAGAAATGTTACAGATCACTTTCTTGAATGTTTTAATTCAGCTATGGATGGTTTTTAGGTATTTAGTTTTGACTCAAGTTGCCAACAACTGAATTCTGTTACTCGGTTTGAGATATTAACATTTTTTATTTTGCAGGTTTAACACCACAACCATTGTTGAGAAGCTTCATGAAGACGCTGTCAGCATCGGATTTTGTCTCGGAAAGTGAGTGGAAACTGATCCTACGTTGTTGTGGATGTGAATTTGAAAGCGTTAAGCTAGGCATGCTATTCTCTTTTAGTTTGGCTAAATAAAAAATTTGGGTATGAAACCATAAAATTGTTTTCTTTTAAATTATTTATTAGGATATAGTTTTGGGCATTTGGTGAACTGAGGAAGATTAACAGAGTGACAGGAAAAATATGGACTGGATTCTTATGTACTGTGAACACTGGCTTTCCATCAGCTGCTAGCCATGCTATGGTTAGCACCTGTTTCAGAGGTTGCATTAGCACAAAAGTAAAAGATTTTTGCGATGCTGTTTGGAAAATGACAGTAAAAAATTAACAGCAATAATTTTGGTTATTTAGCCAGTCATAAGCAAAAAGAAATGAAAGTTTCACCATGTCATTCATTTATAAATACCAAGGTTCCAAAATAAATATTCAATTAGCTAATTACTTGGTAAATATTTAGGCTCATTAAATGTTCAATGAGCTCAAAGCGAAATATGTAGCTCTCAGCCAGCTAAATATTCAGTTAGCAGGATATTTAACCAATTTAAATAGTTAGCTGGTGGGTGGCTATTAGCTAGCTGAAGTTATAGCTTAGCAGGAGTTATAGCTACCTGGTAGCTAGCTATTTAGAATATTTAGCTTGCTCAGAGACAAATATCTCAGAGCTACTTATTAAGCACGTCCAAACTAAATGTTCTTGCCGATAAGTGAAAATGAACTTCAGTTTGAAACTGTGACATTTATGAGTGAATAAATGAATGAACATGTTGAAAATATGACTTTGGAATCAGGGTGTTATCCTGAGTAGATAACTAACAACAAAAATGATTCAAAGCAAATATAGCTTTAAAGCAATCTTTTAGTTGCATCAATGTGTTTCTTCAGCCTAGCAGTGATATTTACGTTTGGGAGAGCTATAAACTGAGTTTGACAGAGAACCTATGGACTATGGAGGGAGTTGAGGATTAGGGTGACGGCAATGAGACCTTCCAACCTCAAAGACAAAATGACTTTTAGCGAAAAAATGCTAAAAGCTGGTCAGCAAGTATAAGAAGCTATTAATGCGTATTCTCTTTTTTTCAAAATGTAAACTCATTTTACATTGCTTTTTTTTTGGCGCATAATTTGTCAGGTGGACGGGGAGGGGGGTGTAGGGCGACGAGGCCCAAGGAGAATGGAGGGGTGTGTGAGAGGTGGGGGGGTGAATACATCACTTCATCCTTAATTAGCTGTCATCAGCTTCTCTCCTCTGAGGAACCAGAGACTAATAATTAATGATGAAACTCTAAAGGAGAGTCACTCACATCCTCTTTCATCGCACTCCGTCTCCGCCACACAGAATCTGGCGAGGTGGGTTAATGAAATTTGATCGGACGAAGATGAGCGTTCGGGGGGGGGTTTTCTACTGTAAGACATCGCAGGATATTTCAATTTGAATAAGTGACACACATATAAAAAAAGAAAGTTGAAAAATGCCCATCTTTAGCTTACCGCTGCTTGTTTGGTGCAAAACGAGCTGTGATTATTCTCCTTATTAGCCCTCCACCCCCCAACCAACCCCACTCTGATGGATCCTGTTTTTTTTTTTTTTAACAAGACGCTAACGTGCCAGTGAAAGCGTAGTGATGTTTTAACAAAGTCAGAGCGTCCATGTAGACAAGAGCAGCTAATTAGAGGAGAACACAGTGTAAGTGGCCATATGTGCGCTGGGGAACCAGTCAGCCAACACGCCACAGGGAAGCACCGCGGGGGGGAGGAGAGGAGAGAGAGGGGAGAGGCGGCTGACCAGCTCCCGAGCCAATATGAAGTCGCCATGGTGGCATGTTGTGGTCTCAGCCCCCTGCCCGAGTCCCTGGCACTCCGTCCTCCGGCCCTGTTTGTAGAGGCGGGGAGGGGGGTTGCCAGACCGAAACCACAACCTGTCCTCCCTCTCCAAGAGGTTTCCGTGTGTCTGCTTGTTTTTAAGCCCCTCTTTAAGTGCTTTAATTGGATTATCCTTAATGAGTAAACAAACAACTACAGCAGCAAAAATAATAAGCAACTAATAAATGTGTCATGAATGCTGGATTCTCCCTGCTCCTTTTTTTTCCCCTCGCTCTCTATCTCACAACCCCGTTTTACTAAACCCTTCGCTCATTTACTTCCTCTCATGTGTAATTATCCCGATTAAGAATGACTCAAAAACACCACAGCTGGAGAGCACGGTGTGTGTGTGTGTGGGGGGGGTGCGTGTGTGTGTGTGTGTGTCACTTGAATGAGACGGGATGTCTTAAGTGGCTGCTTTGAAGTCCATGATGAGCCTGTGATTGCTCCTGTGATTTATTGACAGGGAAGGGAAAAAAAGAGAAAGAGAGAGAGACTGAGACTACGAGAAGCTGAGAGCAAAAAATAAACAAATGGAGAATTTTGCAATGACATCTGTGAATATTATTTGAACATTAATCTGCACTGATGACACAGATGCTTATGCCATCTCCTTCTGTTATTGTAGGAGTGAAAGAGAGGCGAGGAAAGCGGGAGGAACCGAGGAGAGTGACGACAAGAGGGAGATCAGACGCCAGAGAGGAGGAGAGGATGGAGGAGGATGGAAGAGAGGAAATACGTGGAAGAGAGGGAGAGAGAGGGAGGAGGAGAAAGTGAAAAGTAAAGCGGATCAGGTAAAGGGGCAAAGAAGAAAACTTTAATTTTACAAGCTGTTACAAAAGTAATGTACAACTACAGAAAGTGGTTAGGGCCACCGGAAAAAATAAATAGATAATAAAAATAAATAATTCAGAATTCTGAGATTGTCTGAACAAAAGTCAAAGTTTTGAGAAAAAGTCAGAATTCTGAAATTAAAGTCAGAATTTTGAGAGTTTGTAAAGTGACCACACTAACAGTTGTGGTCAGATTCTCCACATTGAGATAAGGATCTTTGCAGCTCCTCTGGTTACTTTTTAAACTACTTTGGGCGTACGGTTTGATAACTAGGATCAATGGCATTGTATGTATGATTGAATTGAAATAATTTTTTTTGCAAAGTGCTTTTTGGTGACATTAGTTGGAATTGGTGCTATAGAAATAGAAGGAATTGAATTGAGCTACTATGGGCCTAATTTTGCTCCTTTGTTTTCTAGAAAACCTATTTCTATGCTGAGAATTAAGTACAGACATATACACTCTATTTACTGATTAAGTGGCTTCTGAATGCATTTGGTCAAACCAGATTTAATGTAGGGGTATCAGAGTAAAAGCCACTGAATACCAAAGCACCTCTCAGATTTTTAGTTGTTAAAAATGCATCATTTTCCTGCTACTTCCCCAGTTTCCATTTGTAAAGGAGATTTGAACAAAAGTGATTAGATAGAAATGATGGGCGAGGCAAAATAATAAGAGACGTGAATTAAGCGCAGAGAAGAGGGCTCATAAAAACTTCGAAGTAAGTAAAAGTACATCAAGTAGGGAGATGGAAGGCGTAAAGGAGATAAGTACAAAAAAAAACTTACTTGTCTAATTCCAATTTATGGCTCAATAAAAAAAAGCCATTTTCTAAAAAATCTATAAAGAAAAAATCAGAGTCAAATCATTTTATCACTTTCTCTGCTCTAATTGTGGCCATATGTAATTTTAAAGGCTATTTTACCCTTTAATGGCTCCCCAGAGGAACGAGGGGTTAATTGCTACAGCTGGTGATGAAAGCCTCTGGTCCTGAGGAGGTGAGCCGCCTCTGTCCATCACTTTGCTCTTTGCGTTGAGGAAAAGGACTAACGCTGCTCCTTCACCACTTTAAAAGTACTTTACTGTCCAACACAAACAGGTTATTGTGATATCATCAGTATTTTCAGCAAGGTCACTTTAGCTGATAATCCTCATGAAATGTTATTTTGCTTGGAAATGTAGCCAACGTAGCTGCCCATTCAGCATACAAAAATACATTTCCTTTGCTTCAATTCTGATTTTTACTCCCACAGAATTATGGGTAATGGCCGAGGAGAAGTGAATTAAGGCTCACATTGTACTCTTTGTGTTAACCAACAAAGTTCCTGGTACATGAAATAGCAAACGTACCAATTGGTTTTCAAAAACACAAAGCAAGGAGCTCTGGTGAAGCAAAGACATGGCACTGGTGGAAGCAAGAGGCAAAACGAAACATTGGACAGGTAAGTAAATATTTCTTTTTCAACAGATATGAACAAAATATGAATTGATTTTACATGAATTCCGACTAGGTGCCTTCCTTGATTCAAATCTCGCTAAAAGTTCGGTCTGGGCTTTCTCACATTGACTTAGATTTCCTCCAGTAGAATTTTAGCCGAGCCAATCAGAGAACAGAAGGAGAAGCCGTGAACGATGACATCGATTTCCGCAGTATTGTAGTCTGCTTGCAGTTTTAATAATGGCATATCTGGTAATCTTCTTAGCGTCACAATGGCACGATACATACAGAAACACCCAGCGGTCAGAGAGCGGACTTCGTCGTCCAATTTTACCTGTGCATCAGATTTAAGGGCGTACTGAAAACGTGGGAAAATAAAGTTTCCGACGGAAACCTTTGTATGCTTAATAAGAAAAATTATTTAAATTCAAAAAGCAAAGAAACTTTTAATGCATTAAAACCTATTTCAATCAAATTAACGTGTTAAATTCTCTGCCCTAGTTTAAATAACTAAATTAGAGAGATATGTTGATGACAGTTGTTGCCATTGGCAATAAGAAAATTCTAAATACGCAACAAAACCTTAAGTTCTCAAAAGAAGATATTTATATTAAACAACATCCTGTCAGTCTCTCCTCTTGTAACAGATAAATATTTCTACCCTGTGGGTCTGTGTTTTCCTGTGGTCTGAGTTTGGCTGGACTGATCCAAACAGGTGGGTAATGCAGAGGGGGCTGAGGGGGGCAGTGAGCACATAGGAAGCTGGGAGACAGTGCACAGCAGGAGGGGGGGGGACCAGAGACAAGCTCATGGGGTTTGAGAAGGTCAGTGAAAGTCACACAGCGGAGAAGCATTTCAAGGTGGACCTCCTGAATGTTCCGGAGCCTCCATTCCCACAGCTGATTACCTCAATAACAGAGACAGATGAACCCCGAGCGGCAGCGACGGAGCAAGGAGGACGGCGACGAAAGTGGAGAGAGATTACACGGACAGGCCGAGGCAGAACAAAGGGGAGGAAGTCCAACGTTAGGGGAGAAGACGGAGAGGAGCCGTGGGGTGAACCCAACTCAGCTGTGAGGGGCACCTGTTCACGGTTGGATCGCCTCCCTTTGCCAGCCCTAATCAAATTTACCACAGAGGCAGACTGTGACGACGCCCCCCTCTAACAAGAAACCCACTGCGTGTTACATCCAAATAATCCCTACCTCTCTACAGGTTCGCACTGTGCGCCACTTCTAAAGGTGTCCCACCTCTCACTAACGCTCCTCTGCCAGGTTTCGCCAAAATAATCCTCTCCACACTCTAATTAACTTGGCCGTTGTCCGAACACGGGAAGGTTTAAACTGTGAATGTACTTTTAATCTTTCGGCTTGTTCTGCTGAGATAGGAATCAGGTACGGAGGACATAAAATCTGCACAAGATTTTTTCAATCGCAGCTTGTAAACTGATATATACTCTTCTGCAAGTTCTTTGGACCTCTTATTCAACATGAAAACTGCAATTTTGGAGGGGAAAAGTGCTATCAAGTTGTTTTTATTATTTCAATTTGTTTTATTTTATTTATTTAATCTTTTTTTTTCTACATGTAGAAATACGTGTTCTGACCCTGACTTAGCTAAAGGTTGGTAATGTGATGCGGGGATTAATTATTGAGCTAAAGTGATCAATAATAAAGAAAACTATTTTAGATTTATATGTGCTGCTATGTGACAGATTTCCTCATGACGAACAGGATTTTCAGCATTTTTTCCTCCCCATGTTTGGCTTTTTATTTTGCCCTTATAACTTTGGACGAAACAAGATTCTAGTTTCATTGTAAACATAATAAAACAGACTTTTTTCTGCAGTTAATTTTTTTCCCTTATGATTTACCAAAGCAGATTAGCACTAACAATGTTTGGTCATTTTGTTATCAGACTGCAAACAATAGGATTTGTTTATTTTTATTTTTAGTTTCATTTTCCATACAACAGGACTGAATGGATATCATGTTACTTAGAAAAACATTTTATTTGCCCTCAGTGTTAAATGTTCAGCAATGTTATCTAAACCAATATTAACATTTGTAATGGAAACTGCTCATTTAAACAGTGTAATTATCTATTTCCATTCATCAGCAGGTATAGGTCAGTGATGAGCTTCTCAACATTTACCTTGAGTGAAAAATGTTTTTACAGTATTAACAAAAATATTTAAAGTGAAAATGTAAAACATAGCTGCCTTTATTCAAAACTTAAAATCATTCCAACTACTGATCAATAGATGTATTCATAATTCAGTCATGGCTCTAGTGCACATCATCTCTCAGTCAATCAGAGGAGACATTCGCGTTTTGTTCAGGCGTTGGAGATGCTACATATACGTTGGGGAAATTGTTGTCGGACATTTTATAGAAGAGTTATGGATTCAACACGTTGAATGACACACAACTTTTTATGACCTCTGGTGGAGCCAGGTGCACACTGTCTGAAAAAAGCAATAACAAACCATCATCCTCCTACTACTTCCTGTCATCTTCTTTGTCGGTTTTGCCAGTAGCAACATCCGACTTTTGATCACGTGACTAGCGTGATGCAAAACAAGCGCTTTGTGAAATGTGTTTATTTTGATATTAATGAAACGCCACCTCATCCTGACATATAAGCTTTACAAAAAAAAACATATATTTTTTTTAGTTTTAGATTGCCGGGTTACCAATAAGCACATTTATTTTCGTAATTTCAATTTGCGCAATTCTATGGCTAATGGAAACGCAGCTACTGCCTTCCAGCATCTTTCAGGATCTTTTTCAGTTTTTTCCTCCCCATTATCATAAATTCTCCCCTCATCTTTCCCAGAAGTCCTGAATCTCTTCCAGAATCCCTCACCTCTTGAATGGCTCCAATAAAACACCACAGAACCAGTTATCTTGTTTCCCTAACAGCCATTATCTGCTCTGCGCTGTTCAGCTCCACCCGTCATTCCTCTTCCTTACTTCCTACGTAGCAGATTGGCACTTCTCACAGCTGCTGACAAAATTTATTAATAGCATTTTTCTCGTAGATAAGAGATTCAATCTATCATCACTTCTTCCCATCTCCTCTCCTCGCCCTTCTCGTTCAATCTGTCGCTCCCTCTCCTTCCACTCTCCCCTTAGAAGAGAGGGAGAGAGGTGTCAGTTTCAGTGAAACAACTTAATTCTGATGTCAATGAATTAATTAGATGTGTTAATGAGCTAGCGACAGCTAACCTAAATTAAATTAATACCGTAATGGCCTCAGACAGCGAGAATTAGCTCCCATTTCAGTAAACGCTTTCTGGAGTGTACACAGCCGCCAAGGATAGGCGCTCACACACTCACACACACCCTCAGCTCAAACAACATCCATCCCCCTGAGCAGATCAGCATCCAGATGTAATTAACTGACTAATTACAGGAGCTCTTATGCGCTCCTGCTCCTCTCACTGTATCTCTCTTCTGTGTCTGACAGTTTGACTGTCTGCCGCTCTCCGTCTTCAGCTTCACGGTCTCCGACTTGACCCCGCCATCTTTTCCGTCGCTTGTTGGCTTCCTCTAACTATTTGTTTGGCCCGCAAACTTCTGGCACGCACCTCCAGGTTAGCTTTTGTTTAGCGTCGCGCCGTCTGCACCGTACAGCCCTCTGCCGTCCTCCTTCTCTTCTTGTCATCACACTTAAAGTCTCATTAGACACAACACGCCTGACTTTAAGGCTGTTTAGCTCGCCATTAGCTCTAATAGAGACTCCCGCTCTGTTTCCATGCTCCACCAGGCCTGCTGATGGCGAAGAGCTGCCACCAGACTACAAATCTGATCTCGCTGGGACAAAATGGTTCCTGTAAATGGGAGGGTGGTCAGCTGCCGAGGAAAATGGTGTCACAAGGTGGAGGATTTCAGCGCCGTGGAACGAGTCACTGGCTCTATTTTACTGTTGCGAATACAATCTCAGGGCTTTGGGGTTTGTAATTCGCCACCTCAAGGGCAAAAAGGTTTCAGATTTCACCATGATCTTGGGTGTACATGTGTAGGTTTTGTTTAGGTACTCTAAGATTCCTCCCATGGCCCAACTATATTCACGTATACCAGAATTGAAAAGACGTAGTTTACAGGTTGTCTTTCTCACTGTGTACTTCACCTCTTACCTGCTAACTGCTTTATCTAGCTGTCTTCAAGGACCTGAACTTGAAGTGGACTGGAGAGTGAACTTCAACAATCCACTTAGGTCCTCTAAGGGTGTAAGAGCTGTAGACTCGATTCGATTGTTGATGAAAGTTGGAACATATGTTACATTTTCAGCTGGCGGGGTTTGCTTTCACACTGCACTGCGTCTAACAAACCAAACCCTTTAAAAAACCTGTTCACCTGTGGTGGCACTGCACCAAGAACTACTAAAGGAAACAACATGAAAGCCTGTGAAGAAGACACTTTCTTCTTCACAAAATGGAGTAGTGTCAGATTTTAGCAATTGTAGAACTTCTCTTTTGGAGAAAGACCATGAGTCGTTTCTCCTACTAGCGTTAGACTTGCTTGTTTGTTTTTGTTGCATTTACCCAGAGTGCCCTGTACAGTAGTCCGCTTTCTGCTTTTATAGTGGTCTCCGGTCCTCTTGGCGTTCACATGTGCATTGAAACTGCATCAAAGTTCACTTCAACTGAATAGAGATTGAGGTTTTTAGATGGACCAGAGGTCGCTTTTATGGTCCCCATCAGAGTTCAATTGTGCATTCACACCTCCCCAATTGAACCAGACTTTGTAGCCAAACAAACTACAGTTTAATTAAAACTGGTTCAACTGTGTGAGTAGAGTAGTCGTCTTGAGTTTGAGTCCAGCTTCCTCCTGCCACATGTCAATGTGCCTCTGGGCAAAGTACTTAATCCCACATTGCCTACCGGTCTCTGTATTGGTGTATAAATGTGTGCGCGTTTGTGAGTGCGAATGGGTGAATGTGACTCTAGTGGAAAGTGCTTTGAGTGGTCAAAATGATTGGAAAAGCACCATATAAGTTCAGTCCATTTACCATTTAAAACCAGTCCTACATCTGGTTCTCAATCCTACTGTCCTCAAGCACCACTGTTCCAGCACACTATTTCAGAGGATTTCATTACGTCTTCAGCAGACCTGACAGTTATTTAAGTCAGGTGTGCAGTAGCTGGGAAATGTCTAAAATATGCAGGACAGTGGGCCCGGAGGGCCAGGAGAGAGAACCACAGCTCTAGAACTAAATCAGTCCTGGTTTTCAGGGCTGATTTTGGTGGTTTTAATTTTTTAATAGAAAAGCATGAAAATTCCCTTTTTGTTTCACATTGTGTTCTTTAAATACATTTTCTTCAGGGTAGAGTAATACCAGCACTGCTGGACTGAGACCAAAAATAACCCTGGCATGATTATTTATAAGACGATGCTAATTCTCTCACACAAACACTCAGGTGAGGTGAATGTCTTTTTCATGTCTTGGAAGATTTTAGGTGTCATATTCATAAAAACAAAAAATAATTCATTTTTATTTGAACAATCGTTATTTCTAATTTTGGCGCAATTAATTGTTGGTTATCAAAATAGGTTTTTTATGTTTTTTTTAACTAATTTTGGAGTCACAAACTTCCATTCACGTTTCATTCGTTTCTACATCTGATCCTTACCCTAAACCTACACATTACCAGCCAGTACATCCCCAACCTAAACTTAGTTCACACCTTAGTCCTAAACCAAACCCAGAACCTCTTCTTATGGGGCCCAAAACACGTCATTGTCGTTGCTTTTGTAAAATGTAAAATTGAATTATGTCAAGTGAAACTTTGATATATTTTTTTTAGTCTACAACAGTAAAATAACTCAGAAGGCGCCTGCATGATGTGCATGGGAGGAACGCACGGATAGTAAATTCTCAAAACGATATTTCGGCTCGTTGGAGGCCTGCTTTATCGTCTTCCAGAAAATCAAATTAGAAAAAGGTGCAAAGCCAAACATTTGAAACTTTAAACCTGGAGAGTGTTAATCATGTGGATAATCACACTTTATTAAATTGGAGATTTGGGGATCAAATGGGTTTTAGGTGGAAGCTCTCATTCACTCAGTTCATTGATCATAGGCAACACATTGATAAAAAACAATAATTTATGGTCAATCTCACCTGGTTACTCTGTGATCAATGCAAAATGATCTTCATATATCCATTCTGAGGCTTTGTGATCCTGCTCTGGGTGTGTGGGGGTGCGTGTGTGTGTGTGAGCCCTCTCTCCATGTGTTTGTGTTTGTACAGTGGCGCCGTCTGAATTAGCTCGAGCCTTTTCCTGGTGTGAGACTCTGCAGGCGGCGAGCTTCTCTCACAAACACCATCTGTCAACAACAGGCTCACCTGCGAGCAAACATTTAGTTCAGGAACCTTCTCATCCATCCGCTCACACCTACACTCGCCCAACTACGACTCAGCCAAGTCAAAGGAGGAAATAATGCGATTTCCCACTTTTGTCCGCTTGACAATTTCGACTTGCTTTGCAGCCGCGGCGCTCTCTAAAGAATAAAACTGTGACGGGGAGAAACTACCGAGACACATTAAAGAGGGGGACAGAGGAGCACAGAACGGGACGTTTGACACCTCGTCTGAGGATGAAAATTGGGGGGCGAGGCGGGAGAATGGAGGAATATGCAGAGTGGGCAACGGCACAGCGAGAAAGTGAGAAGAGGAGAAATGAAGACACACTATTACCAGAGGTGTCGGACTAAATTAACTTCTCATCATCACTAATTAGCCCCTTGTCCCCTGTTCCCCTCAGGTGAATCCTACCTACATTATTGTGTTTATGTGATGTTTTTCTCTCGTTTGACGTGGGAATAAGGAGCCCCGTCTTAGATCTAACACCCCTTCTGACTCAAAAGATGAGATTGTGTGTGAAAATCATTGTTTTAAAGTGTTTATTACAAAAGCCTGAAACCAAAAGAGAGAGAGAGAGAGAAAAAGACAGTCCTGTGAAAAATTAGGACACCACGAGAAAGTTTGTGGGGTTTTTTTTTTTAAAAATGTATGAACATGCAATCATTTTTTTATCATTCTGAAAAATTCTAATAATATGAACAGTGAAGAAAATACCTTTAAATATTTATGTCCAATTAGAATGGCATGAAGTTATACACAGCCATGTTGCATCAGAAGTGCATGATTAGAACCACATTACTCTGGTTGGTGAAATGTCTGTTTAGTTCCTGAATGATGAACATCATTCAGTTAGTTCACCTCGGTTAGAATCACAGATCTATTAAAGGTTCAGTCAAAAAGAAACTGTACACATCTTACCTTAATTTTAGGTGTGCAAGGAAAAACAATTTTACCTTCCAAGAAAAACAGAAAGTGCCAGACGTTTGGACCAACCTTCTTTGGACAGATTAATCAAAAATCTAATCATTTGGACAAGTAAAGAAGGACATATTTGTTGTAATCTAAATTCAGCAAACCAGGAAACAAACTACATACCGACTACGAAGCACAGAGGTGGAAGTATTATGGCTTGGGGCAGCAGAAGCACAATGAATTCCACTTTGTATCAGAGAGGCCTTGAGAAGGGGTGAATAATATGGATGATATAAAGATTTATTAGGATATTTGGTGGTAATATTGTGATAATAATAGTGACCATAAGCACTATTATTCCGTTTTTAGCAATCATAGCCCCGCAAACACAAAAACTTGAAAAACACACACTCTAAGACACCAGTCATCATATTTCTGTCAATAAACGGCACACATTAACTGCATTCATATTTCTAACTTACTGTTATTTATTGACTGAGAAACTAACAATCCTCACAATACGGACAGTTTTGTGGTGAATTTATCTTGACAACAATAAATAAAAGTCCTAGAAGTCCTAGATAAGAAATTGATCCCAATAAATGACAAATGATATGGTAAATGTGCAGCCCTTGTCTTGAGGGAAATTTTAGACCATCTTTAAAAAATAAAGCTGGGTCAGAGTTGGAACCTAAGAGACAATGATCCAAAACAAACCAGTTGGTGAACAGCCACAGGCTGGAACCGAAGAAAGAAAAAGTCCTGGACTAAAGCAAAGGTCAAATCTTGATCTTCTGGAATGTGGGAGATCCTTCAAATATCTCACAGATGGAAGTGAGGAGGGACGTCAACCCTTCATCATCAGAGTATGGAGGACGGCGACAGGAAGCCTCTCAGATAATGGCATAACCCTAGCTATCGTCAGACAGTGGGGGGTACAAACTTTTTCCTCAACTTCATTTCATGCATTTATTTTTAATAAAACAAAGTTATGTTTTGTTCTTCAACTGTAAGTATACTCATTTCTTTTCCACAGAAAAAAAAAAACATTAGGCACCAATAAGCGAAAATGTCTTAAGAATTGAAATTTAACGGATTGTCCGAACTTTTCATGTCTTCAGACGTCACATTTTTATGTCAAATCTTAGACTTCTGGCAAATTCCCCTTTTCTTGTTAAATAAATTTAATCTACAAACACAAAGACTTTCTCATCAAGAGCAGCATTTACTTTAGTATTAATAGTCCAACTGTTGACCTTTTCACAGCTGGAACAAGATTCTGATTATGGTGTTTGCATGCGCTGCACACAGACTATATGAATTTACACTTTACACAGCATAGTGCGAACAATAACACTTATATTAAATTTTCAAACCAGCGGTGATGTTTGCAGCCATCTGATGCTTGAATCTTATTGCTTGACACACAAAGTAAGACTTTGGTTTCTCATTTGTCAAAAAGGTTACATGTGTGTAGGCGGAGATAAACAGAAATCCAAAACCATTTCTTTTTTTCATGTTTAAACGCACTTGGAGGTGGATTTTATTGTCTTTCCGTTCACTTTTTCCCACTTAAATTAACTTCGGTTGCAAAACTTTCAGCCATAATGAGATTGTCCGGAGAAAAAATTGCCCCAAATATTTCAGCATAAATCTTACAACCATAAATCAGTTTAAACAAAAATCTGCGAAAACTTCGGTTCAATTCCCAACTAAACATTATTCAAATTTTCCAGTGCAAAGCATAACCAAACAGATGAAAGGCCGTGATGTGATTTGCATTTTGGTCGTAGATCCCGACGCTCAGCTGTGACTTCATATTCTACACGTTAATGCTTCAAGAGCATTGAAACAGTGTTTCTCACAAACAATAAGGCTGAGCTAGAAAGTATTCGAGATATTGACGTAGAGACACTAATATTAAAATTTATTCTATGATCTGAAATATTTAAGTGTGGCAAAAAAGAAAAACCGAATAAATCTCTTATGGAGTAATTAGAGTTTCTCTATAAATATTTGATGTTTGATAAACGTGCAAATATCAAAACATTCAGCTCTAAAAAAGTAAAAGATTAAAGTAAGATTGTAAAAAAAAATTATTAATAATGTATGGTTTCTAAGGTTGGTGAAATTATTTATGAAGCTCAGATACATCAGGTGTGAACTTAAACCTACAGAACAGTTTTTACATGTTGCTCCAAATGGCAAATCGTGGGACTATTGAACTCTTCTCAGGATATCAAAACATTAAAAAAAATTAAGAAATCTTTCTCTGAATGTCTGGCAGCACATGCTAACATGCCTCATATTTAAGACTAAGTAGAGTTTTATTAAGGCTAAGACTTTTATTTTGCTTTTTCTTTGGGAAAGCCAAAAAGCTTTAGTAAAACTAAACGTTGATTTTTTTGATTGTGTCAAACTTGTGCAAGATACAATCAAAATATATTCAATAATTAATTTGCTTACCCCAGTTTCAAAAAACCTAACAAAGTCTAAATTCAGATATTTGCTGAAAATGTTAGACTTTTGGTAGTAATGCAAATCAGGGTTTCACACCAAAAGTGTCCGTCAGTGTTAGCCAGTTAGCCAACCAGCAACAAACTCCCTAATTAGCTTAGTATCTATTTTCTGTTCATAATTCTCAATTTCCCGTGTATTACTGGTGTATGACAAAGACATTTAAACCATGCAGGTTCTCTTTGTTCACCGGGAATTTTAAAGATTGTTGTGGAGTAATCAGATTATTCAAATTGATGTTAATTAGAGCATCTCCGTAAAAAGATATAATATCGTTCTGAATGAACGGGAGTGAAGATTTCTGCCGCGCCACAAAGGAAGGCCCTCGGACGTAAAAGGAACAGCTCAGTTCTCCCCTTGTTTTGTTACGTTTTTATTTGCATCCATTTTCCCTTTTTTTTTGTCTTCTCTCTGTGTATTTCAGATGGGACTTAATTTGAAGAGAAACAATTGCAGACGATGAATAAGCTCACATAATGCATATTCATGGCGTTCGAGAGGCAGCTGAGCAGATCCACTTGTTTCGAGACGCGACAAAGGTAGAGCGTCCGCTCCTTTGCTCCCAATCCTTCCTCTGTCTTCGCTTTGCCCGTTCATTCCCTCTTAATTATCTCTGGAAATCCCTCCTCTATTTAAATCTTTGTCCTTTTTTCCCACGTGCAGCCTCTAAACAGGCAAGGCGCGTGAGGAGAAAGTTGGGTTAATCTTTCTCCCCAGAAAGCGCAGAAAGGATCTATAGGTTGGATGACATTTACCTGTGACATTTTAAAACGTTGGCATCTCAGATTTTTGTTTTTAAATAACAGATACTCTTGCTAACATGTGAAACATGAAACCGTGATCTCTAAAACTACAAATATAAACCCGTATCTTGGCAGTGCATTGTAAGACAAGCAGACGAGAAGAGCCTTGGCGTTGTCGTGGCTGCAACAATCGTAATCACAATAACATTGTGTCGTAATCCCTGGGAAAAAGGAAGCCAGGAACTAAATCAGTGCGATAGCAATGATGCTCAGCTTAGCTGCCTTTCTCCTGTTCAAGCAATAATCCTCATTAGCAAACCCGCCGTCCCCCAATAAGAAACACCCTCTGTATGGATCCGTATTATGAAACGTCTTCTTCACACCTGGAAAAGCCATTTTAAAATCTGCTAAACGTACCCTCCAACACTGCTCACCTCATGTGGAGCAGTTTAAAAAGAAAACCTATCAGCCTGGCATTTGTTTTCCTTTCATGGTAAACTGGTTTGTGGATGTTCTGAAAATCTGTGTTTAACAAAGGATTGTGACGGATCTCCAGCTTGTTTCTTGGCGCCGAGTGGCTGACGAAAAGCTGAAAAGTGTGAGAAGCAAGATGAGAATGCCGGAGCTACTGGAAAGTTACTCTTCTGGTCTGCAATACACTTAAATCTTTTAGGGCTACTGTAGGTAACAAAAAGGGGGGGATGAGCAAATTTAAACAAAAAAAACCCTGAAATTTTGAGGTTGATGTCAGAAATGTTCTAGAAAAAGCTCTGAAATTTTCTGAGTTTCAAAAGTCAAAAATGTTTGATTGTGATCTCAGAATTGGTCAAGTTTTTTGCATTAAAATCTGTATCATCCCAGTCTTTAAAAAAAAAAAAGATTGGGTATTGATGACAATGTGCCCGATCCACAAGGGCAGATCTATTCAGTCTAACTCTATTCTTTGTGCTCTGAGAGACGTCATGCTTTATTATTTATTTTAAATCATGTTTAGACTTCATAATTGTACGTTGAGTCATTTGAAAGGTTTGTTGAAGTTTATTTTTACATGTTTCACCTACTTATTGTTTTTGTCAGTTTCTTTAATATTTATTTTACATTTGCTATAATACTTCTAATTGCACAGACTGAAGAACTAAGTTATTACATGTTTGATCAGGACTGTGAAGCTCATGGTGTATGTAAGCATGCTGTACAGGTGCAGAGTTAAGAACCAAGTTTATAATTCAGTACATTTATGTCTGTGTTTATATATATATATTCAACATTGTTTTGGTTTTTTTGTATCAGATCGGTATCGGTATCGGCGATACTGAAGCTCAGATATCATTATTGGAAGTGAAAAAAGTGGATCTGTTATTTCCTGCTGGAAATCCTACTTTTCATTCATGTATATTTTTCATTTGAATCCTAATTATGGAGATTAATCTACGTTTGCCAGGGAAAAAAATAAATAAAAAAAAAAACATTTGCCTGTCACTGCTGCGCCGTTGTAGCTTTTGTGATAATTATCTGGGGTAATCAGAATTATGCTAAATGCACTTCTTGAGTTGTTTTCATTATTCACAGTGATCAAAAACACCTCCATAACACTGATGGGGGGGTTTATCTTTTTTATTAAAGGCAGTAATCCTCCACTTCAGTCGTTTCCAGGATAAAAAACGCTCTTCTGACCAGCTGCAGCTGGACGCCCCTTGCTGCAGTTCCTTTCTCTCTGATTACTCGGGAAAGCAGGCAGGCCTGAGAGCTGCGATTCACCAGACCTCTTCAATTAGTGATGTGTTAATTAAAGAGCATCATCAGGTTCTCGTTAGTGATTAAACACCCGAGTGTGATTACTTAACTCAGCAGGACTCCCGACGAGTCATCTGCCCTCTTGATCCCTCAGACGGAGGCGTGTGCGCGCGTTTTGCGTGTGCGCATTTGAAATTCAGCCGCGCTGAGGGACTTTGCGACGGGAACAGATTCTCGCGCTCTCGCTGCATGTCAATGCTGCGATGAACGCTGCATATGCAAAAGCTGTGAGGACTGGGTGTGTGTGTGTGGGGGGGGGGGTGCGTGGGTTTGTGTGTCCGATTAGAGGGGGGGGATTTTTGTTCACAGGCTGATGAGGTGTCTGAGGAAAGTTAATTGCCTATCAAGAGAGCAAGCCAGCTCAGCCTCTTCCACATGTGTGTGTGTGAGTGTGTGTGTTCGTTTGGGTTTGGATGTTTGTCAGGGCCTCTGTGTACTTGTCTGAGTCACTCCGCAAGCTAATTGCCTATCAGAGGACTGCTCTGGTTCTTTTTCCTTTGCTTAGATCAAGTGCATGTTTATGTGCATGTGTTGGCACACAGGAGGAAGCATGATGCTCAAATGTGAATCTATTTGTGTGATAACTTAGCAAATGTATGCGTATTCCTTCAGGGTATATATCATTTTACACGGTTTTGTCTTTGTTTTAGAAAGAAGTTTTCAAAACGGACACTGGAGCAAAAATAGAACATATTTTAATGCCTGACTGTCCCATAAGAACCGCGAACAAAATGCACTGCAAGCCTCACTTGGTTCAGTTCAGGTCAATTCTCATAATTACACAAGGACAAAGCGAGAATACGTGTAAAACCCATATTTATTTTCCCAGATAGTGAATGTCCCGCAGCTCAAAACGACTATGGGAGTTTCCTGTCTTTCTATTTGGATTTCAAAAGTCCATTTCTTTATTATTATTATTGCTTGGCCATCATATCAAGAATCCCTCATTTTAGTAAATCCACTGCTATATTGCATCTGTATATCTGGGTTGCTAAGGATTTTTGTACGTTTGACAAAAATCATCTCCATGTCAGCAAGAATAAGAATGTGTATTTATCCACACTGTACAAGTATTTATTCACCCATCCAAATCATTTCTGGGGTTCCAATCACTTCCATAGCTGTATAAGGTCCTTGTTCCACAAACATTTACCACACAATGGTTTGCTCTCAGGAGCTTATTGATTTCAAGCACTGTACCGTGACATAAGGCGGCCCCTGTGCAAAAAGGTCCGCCATATAATTTCCTCTATCCTAAATATTCCACAGTCAACTCCTTAGTGATATTCTACCAAAGTGGAGGGGATAGGGAACTGGCAGCTTACGTATAAATCACATCACCCATTCCAACCGGATTTTTATCTGACACACAGGTTCCGACACGACAGTCCCTCTACGGACCATCAAACTCTTGGGATTGAGTATTCACGTGACAATACAAACTGGAAATCCCACCAGTGTAAACACACTGTCCGGCCATTAAACTCAAAGCTGTTTCAGTCCATTTGTTTCTTTCATTCTGGCTTTCTACCATGGATAAGTACTCGGTGCATAACGACATCTCGTCGTACAAGATCTTAAAACATCACAGTGTTTCTCGTTGAGGTGACCGCCATCTCGCCAGCACTAACCAGTTGTGGTCGGCATGACTTCACCTGACAAAGCTGTAAAAGAACAAACTACTCTTAGATCATCTGTTTGGCAGAGTTTTGGGCTTCCAATCGGAATGAAAAATGGCAATAGAGTGAAAGACACGATGCCAACAATGTGCAAGCACTGCAAGTTGTTCAACACTGAAAGAGGTAGACAGCATGGCTAACAACCGATGGCTGGACGTCTATGGGTACTTTGAGCTACATCACAATTACAGAGAACTCCATCGATAGCAACTGGGAAAGGGGAAAAGTACTTTTGGCAAAAAATGGAAGGTGACGATATGAATATATTCTACTCTGCCTTCTGCTCTCTCTCCTCACACCTGCAACTTGTTTCTAATCAGCCATGTGTTTCTTGTTCAGTAACCAACGTCCCCAGTATATGCAAGTATATTCTCAATTCCTCCTTGCTGGTTCCTTCTGTTAAATCCTGCCTAATCCAGTTACCTCCCTGTTGGGCCTGGTTCTTGTTATTTTTGATCTGCTCTGGTTCCCTGTGTTCTCCATATTTTTTGTTGTATAATTTTTTTATTAAATAAAAGTGTCAGCCCGCTGCATTTGGGTCCAACGCCAACACACATCATGACAATAACAGAGTTTCAAGCTGCAGTGTATAACTTTTATTAAAAAAATAAAAATAAAAGTTTACCGTTACAGGAAAACCATTTACCTGCCACCATGCTAACTAGTCTGAGCAATTGTGGCAGACTCTGCTATCAAGAAGAACCTGCAGTGTAACAGAATAAGATGGTATTCTGAAGGGGCTAAGGATGAGCAGCGCATACACAAGCATAATGAAAACAGTGCTAAGAACCTCCCCCTGGCTCTGATTGGTTGTTTCTAGTTAGCACTGAGAGAAGGCAGAGAAGCTTGATTTTCTCAGATTATCTTTTTTATACTGTACTGTCATGATATATGTAAATATATATATATATATATATATATATATGTGTGTGTGTGTAGAGAGAGAGAGAGAGAGAGAAAACTTACATACTGCAGCTTTAATGGTACAGTATCTAACAAGGAAGAAAGATAATGAGTGTAGACGAAATCTGCTCTGCAAATATTTATTTGCTCTGCTGAGACTGGAAAACTAAATTTTACAGGATCATGAGGAAGAAACCCTTTAATTAATTTCCTTTTTTTAAGAAAAATAAAAACATCAAAATAAAACAAATAAAATCACTTTGTCCAGCCCTGGGTTCACTCAGAACCTCCTCTGGAAACCTGAAGGCCAACAGTTCACCACTCCATAAAACACACTCTGCGTCCGGCCCTCTGAGGCACCGACGCTGCGCTTCGATAGTAACTACCAACGGTCACAACTTTAAGGCAGAATGGATTTTTCTGAACCAGGAACAAAGTTGCTGTGTATCTGCTGTGGTGTATTTTCTACCTCTGTCTGGTTTTCGTCTGCCGTTTCAGTCCCCAGCCGAGTAGTTTACCTCGAGAGGCCTGAGATGTTAATTAAGATGAATCCACCTCCAGTCTCTCTCTGCCACATTCGGCGGTATTATGCAAATGAGCGCATGCAAAATCTCAGGCAGCACGGATCACATGCCCGCCGCCATCCCTTCCAACTCTTTGTAATATATAGCCTTTAATAATCCCGCACACACACGTGTGCGCAGAAAAATCAATATCCATGATTTAATAAAGCAATGTACTGATCCAACTGGCTCCAAAGGTCTTATTCCTGGCCACCAGAGCCTCCCCACAACAAGGAGCTCCAGAATAATAGATCTACGCCAAGTGTGCTAATTGAATGTGTGTGTGTTGAATGAATATATGAGAATGGACATTTTTCATCTCTGGGATGATGAAGTAGGATTTAATAAATTTACACACACACACATGCACGCAGACACCCTCAGCAGGTGAGTGTAGCTGAGTTGACACTTTGTCAGCACAATGTAATTTGACATAATGAATGCAAGCATCGTTACTGCTGTTAATTGGCCAGACTAATTATACTCGGAGGACGTCATTAAGGAGAGAACCCGCCGCTTCGCTCTCTGTGTGCATTAGTGGATGAGTGTGTTTGTGTCAATGAGTGTGTTTACAAGTCAGGTAGGGGCAGACGGGAAGGGAGGGAGGAAACGAGAGCAGGTGAAGAGAGGTGGGTTTCCATGTCAAACCAGAAACGAGGTCCTGGATGCAGGCAGGAGGCTCCAGGAGGGAAACTCTTCGCATGTCAAAGCAAACTAGTTGACGTCTTTATCATCAGGATTTTTCAAAGTCAGGAACACATTTTAAAAACTGATGATGTCTTCATGTTGATGGTCCAGGAAAATGAAAGTTAGTGGTGAAGCTTACTTTTTCAGCTAGCAAATATTATCCATTGTTTCTGTCATTTTTCTTTTTAGCTGGCTGGTCTTAAGACTTGGTCTGGTGTGACTCATGTATGTTTTTCTTATTTTAGGGATGCACCAATTCACTTTTCTCACTTCCGACACAGATATCTGAGGTTTAGTATCGGCCGATACTGATCTGACGCAGAAAAACAACGCTGAATTGGCATGAAACGTTTTCCTTTTTTTAAAAAAAAGAAAAAAAACATATACATAAATGTATTCAATTACAAATTTATTTGATAATTCTGCACCAGTACAGCACACTTAAATTCACCAATAGCTTCACAAGGTTGGTCAAACATGCAAGAGCAACACAACTTTAATTTGTTCAGTCAGTGCTATTAGGATTATCACAGCCACTGTGAAATAAATAATAAAGAAACTGAAACTGACAAAAACAACAGGGTTGAGATAAAGATGAGCTGTAAAAGATGCTGTTCCCTGATTTATAAATACTATTAGGTAGCCATGTACACAGAGTTAGCTATCGGCTAACAAACATTGCTATTGAGAAATCCATTCTAAAAGAAGTAGACCAGGTGTGGGGAAACTTTTTTTTTTTTTACCAGTAATATCAGCAAGAGTCCTGTGGCTTTCTGGTTTTCTTTGTCTGTGCGATTTCAGCACTAATAGAGGGCGGAGTTTTACATTTTACTCCTGCAATCAGCCGTACGAAGCCGTGTCTGCTGCTTGGCTGACTTTGTTTGTGGGAACGTGAATTAGAAGTGCTCAAAACCAGAACTAATGCACTCCATTATCATTAGGGGATGGTGAGGAAGCTGGAGATGCCTGCCGTGTCGAAATTAATTATCATTATATGAATACCGACAGCAGTGCAGTTTATCCAGAGACCTTTTCATACCGCAAAGAAATATATTCCTTTTAGGGCACAAGACATATAACAGTAGGGAGTTTTGATTTTGTCTGGCATTATCATGCTGACATTACTGAGAAAAAGCCAGGGTGTCTGATAATATGCTGGATTTAGAAGCCGGATTTTTAATGAATTTCGACTGCTCCTGGCAACTATAAAAAAGCTAAATCATCAGTGTTTAGGCTGCATGTTTTATAAGTTGATTGGTACAACTTTAGCCCTTAATCCCTATTAAGGAGTTTGTGTGGCATCTGACCATTACGCTTAAGGTAAAATATGATTCAAAAGACCCAATTCATACAATAATTGGGTCTATAAAAAAAGTTAAAACAGAATAGCTTAAAGAAGTGGATGTAATAGGATAGAGGTAAAATGTAATAGATGCATTCATGACAGGAAACTTTACACTGACCTTTTACTTGAGTTGTGTAAAATTATTATCATTAGAGCTGGACAAAAAAAACAACTAGTTTTAAAGTCCAAAAATGTTTTGGCCACATCAAATACAGAACCTTCCTAAAATATTCATAACCCTTTGAACTTTTTTACATCACAAACATTCATTGTGACATAAGAACATTAAATGTATCACTGTGAAGTGGAAGGAAAAGGATCCAGGCTTTTACAAATAAAACCAATAAGAAGTGCGGTGAACATTGGCATTCAGACCCCTTGAGAGCAACAAAACTGTATGTCTCTCTGTTTTTACTAACTTTGTACATCTAAACACTGATATTTTTGCCCTTTCTTCTAGGCAAAATGGATCGAGCTTATTCAGACTGAAAGCAGAGCATCTGTGAACATTTGTCAAAGTGTTGTCATAGGATCTCAGCTGAATTTTGATTTGAACTTTGACATGTACCCTGCCAGAAAGGGAACTTCCACTGCAGTCTTAGCGCGACGCAGATGTCACGGTCGGACAGTGGGGAAGCAGGAGGGTTGTCCCATCACACTTCCCAAAACTACGCAAAAAACAAACCTCGTAAAAGCCCACAAAGGGTCAGTGTGACACTGCCGGACGGCGCACAGGGTAAAAAAACTTGATCCCATTGATCCGATATCTTAAGATCACCATACAGTTGTTTTTTTCCCACTGTACTGTAGAAAAGTAATCCCGTGAATCTGATGCTTCTACCATAGTGTCTTATCGTGGAGGTGGAAACTTTTTAGCCTGATAAAAAGAAAAGATGTAATTCTAAGAGAAATCGAGCTCAGTGGTAGAAATCCCAGTCGGAACGCTGAATGGAATTGTGTAGGAAGGCAATGGCCAGGCTTGACTATTTTACCTGTTGCCCCAAAAGTTGCATTTTAGTATCATCTGACCAGAACAACTCCTTCCACAACTTTGCTATACCCTCTACATAAATCCCAAACAGAACTTCCTATAACTATTCCTACTCATTGATCATATATTTGCTCAAATTGGAATTACTAAACTAAATTTACTTAACGGAAACAAACTGATTTTGAAAAAACTTCTTATCACTAGAAATGTTTTGATTACTTTTTGGCGCTAGAATGATGTGGTTTTTCAGCCGTATTAAAATTAGCGTATTTTGCAAAACTGCAAAGGAAACACTTTTTCCGCATCACAAAAGTCACGTAATCAAGAACCGGATGTTACTACTGGCGAAAAAGGTGGAAGGAAGATTGTTTTTTATTGACTTTTCACATAAATTTATTCAAGTGTAATTTTAATTTAATTTCTTATTTAATGGAAATAGCACAATTGTGAAAATGTTTTTTGACATTAGCAGAATATCGCAAATGTCCAAACTTTGGATGGGTACATTTTTGTAAGGCAATGTGATTCTTAATTCAAAGCAAAAGCTGGCAAAAACTGAGTAAATCTTAGTAAAAGAAAACATTTCAAGTAATGAAACATGATGTGCTCTTTGAACGTCATGTTTTCTGACTAAAACAGCATCAATTAAGTTTTTATTTTGCTGCCCATTAGCTACAGCTGAGACACTTTGGAAAATTCTCAGAAACAGTATCAGATCGCAGTCTGCCAACATGGAGGGAGGGGCAGCGAGTCTGCGACGGGTGAAACATGTAATTTCCTAATTCTGATCTTGCAAGACAATCCGTCCTTATCGGTGTCTGATCTGCTCACTGGAGGGAAAGAGGAAGCTGAAGGCCATCACACACACACACACACCCCCACAAACACGCACACCCAGAACAGTAGACAGCAGCATAAAATTACATTGTGGAAAGAGATAGAGAAGGAAAGACTGAGAGACTAGTGAGAGAACAAACAGGCCTATCAACACGACCACAGACCCAGATAACAAGATAAGACCTAATCAATCAATCCTTGCACACAGAGAAAGATTGCACTAAGTGGCTCATGAGTCCTGCTGTAAATTAAATCTGCACACTCCTTCAAGTAAGACAGAATGGAAGTGGTGAGAGTTAGAGAGAAAAGAGAAAGAGAGAGGGGGGATAATAGAGCCTAATTTCATCAGCGTGGCCCATGATGAAGCTTTTACACGGTGGTTTGAGAGGCCAAACTAAAAGGCTGGAGGTTTGGTGATATTGAATATGAGTGGTGTTTCATAATTAGATTTGTAAGGCGATAGGCAGGAATCACATTATGGGGTCTAATGCGGATCTCTGAAAGGGTGTCGGATCGTATGTGTGTGTATCTCAGTGTGAATGTCTCGAAACGCTCTTCCTGTCCGACGAGAAGCCAACAGACAAACGGTCATAATTCACTTTAATTCACTCGCTCCAGCAACATCCTGCCTCCCGACCGTATCCATGCTGCAGAGACAAAACAACACACACAAAAAAAAAATACCCAGAAATATGAAGACATGAATCAAATGTTCATGTTGCGCTTTTAAACAGAAGCGCTTGTGTTCCTCGAAGTGATAAATCAGGTTTTAAAGAAAGGTGCCAAAAAAAAAAGCTTGTTTCAGTTGGCATGTCATAATTTTTCAGTCACTGGGAAAAAAAATTAAAAATGGCTTCATGCGGCAATCATTAAAACTCTTCAAATGTTTACTCTGACATCTGTTTGTGTGAGTATCAACCGTTTGCCAGTTTGGAGTACTTTTTTCCAGGGGAAAATGGCAAGTCAGCACGCACCACAGTTCCAAACATTAACAGTAACTAATCGGCCCGATGACGGACGCATCAAGCTGCCGTTTGTCCCGTAGTTGATTCATGCTGTCTCCGGGATGCAAGCGAAGCAAAACTCCGTCCATTCATCGTCTATCCTCATTTATCCTCGCAGGCTCTTGGGGCGAGATGGTGACTATCTCAAGTGATGAGTAGGTCAAAAGTAGGGTATACTGGACAGGTTCCCAGTATATTGAAAGATTTAAAAGAGACTCGCAACTAAACCTGTGCTTCCATTAAACATAGAATTGTGCAAATTCAAAGTACAAAAAGAAATTTGCTTAGTGGAAAAGCTGCAATGTTGAAAAAATTACTGTTTGTTAAAAAGTTGTTGCACTAGAATGAGTTTCTTTTTCCCACTGCATTGAAATAGCTGTATTTCGCAAATGGAAAGCTCAAATAAGCAGAACTGGGCAGACTGAAATGTTATTATTTAAGAACTATTTTGTGCAAAAACATTGTAGAGCTTAAAGACATATCCTAACTTGTTCAAGGAAGAATAATAGCTAAACAATGCTCAGTTGGTAGTGAAGGGCCCAAAGTGTTTTAGAAAATGAAAATAAAATCACTCTACATTTGATCCACATTTCTGACCCAAACACCTGAATGTTGTAACTGAATTGGGGACTTACGTATATAGTCCAAGTGTTTCTTGTCCTTAGCCAACATGAGCTCTCCGCTGTTGCTGCAATCCAGTTGCTTCGAGATGCAGCAAGCTGTGACCTTACAGACTGAATTAACCAGGTTGAGCTACTGTTGCCTTCCCATCATCTCTGACAAGCCTGCCCATTCTCCTCTGAACTCTGACCTCAACAGGAGATTTCCTATAACTGCCTCTCTGAGGAGGAGCTTTTGTCCTCGTAGGCGGAGCTAGGTCCATTTTACACAGCTGAATGGTTTCCATGGGCGATTAAAGGATTTCTCAAACATGCATGAAAGAATCAAAACAACACTCCTGGCATGTTTTTAATGAGGGAAAAACATTATAACATGATGTAAAGCTAAAAAAAAAACAAAAAAAAAAAAACATTGATTTTACATAAAACTGTCTTTGCATTGCTGAATGCATGGATAGCTTTTTTACCAATAACCCATTGCTGCTTATCGCCATGAGCAGAGCACTAATAACTGTTTTTTACTGGCCTCAGGAAGTATTCATTTTTTCAGAAGTTTAATTTGGGTTTTTCATTAGCTGTGAGACATAATCATCCAAATTTTAGAAATAAATGAAGCACACCCCTCTGTGTGTAATGAGTATAATAATAACAATAATAATAATGATAATAATTAGAGATGCATTTTAATATGTATTCAATTATTGAAATAAATACATTTTCAAAGATATTCTAATTTATTGAGATGATCCAATAAATACAGTCAAACAAAATGACAGGAAAGTGGAAAAACACACATATGGAAGCAATAAAGATGTTTTTTTTGTGTGGGTGGGTGTGTGTGTGTGTGGGTGTGTGTGTGTGTGTGTTTTTTCTCCCATTTGTGCGGTGACAGACAGAAGCTGATACACAACAGATCACTCCCAGCAGAGAACACTGAGCCCTCACATCATTAACACCTCCCGCTGTGTATCGCTGGGCTTCAGCCGTCTGGGGACACAAAGCAAAGACAGGAGGGGCGGGGAGGAACGGAGCCAAAGACGAACACTTAACAACACACAAAAAACACGAGGTGCAAGAAAAGTGTTTTTGTGGCCGTTTCGATGTAAAAACGCGCGTGTGCGCGCGCGCGCGCGCGTTTACGAGGACTTTCGGATGCCGCGCGATCGCTAACATCCCAAATGCCTCGACTCGCGCGCTAATTAGTCAGGAGCAATTAAGTTCACTTACGCTAACTGCACACAGAGGCAGGATGAACACACGTTCAGGTAAACAAATAATCACAAAACGGGAACACTCGCTGATTAATTACGTAGAAAGGAGGACACGAAAAAAATAAACTACAAAAATGAACTGGCAGCGACAATATCGGAGAGGAAAATAAAGCAATAAGGGAAGACAGAGAGAAGGAAATAAGTTATAGTGAGGGAGGGAAGGGGGGGAATTAGGTGAAAATGGTAATCACATGTCCCAATGGACCGATTGAAGCAGGGCGGATTCATTCACGTGCTATCTCTCATTTATATGCTAATTTACACTATTAACGGCGAAAGGGAGAGCAGAGGGAACGAGAGTCGAACCGGTGTGTTCTGGTTAATGTTTGTTCATCATCAGGAGTTTTACGTTTGTAAACACATCCGTATCGATCAACCCGGCAGCTGTGACCCCCCCTCCCCCTTCGCCAAAACTCGGGTTTTATTCTGAAACTCGAAGGGAACGACGAGTGAAGTGGATGTCTGAAATGGAATCAGGAATTAAAACCACAGAAGAAGAGATGATATCAGTGTAATTCAATACGGATTTATGCTCTAATTCACCTCCCTTCGTTCGTTTAAAAGAGCTTTGACGTCATGAGTGTTTCCTTCATTTTCATCTTGGCTCTACTTGATTAATGACTGTGGAGCCAGCAGCACACATCTGCACGTTTTTAAGCACTTTGCTCACCTTCTTTTACACCGTCGTCACTGAGCAAATTATGAAACTGCAAAAATTTGATTTATTTGTGAATCGGGTCGCATCGTTCTTTGTGTGTGTGTACGTCAGGAGGTGCTGGTGTTTATCTCCAGCTAACGTCACCGGGGTCACCCTGGACAGGTCGGCAGTCTGTCGCAGGGCAACACAGAAACAAACAAGACAAGCAACCATGCACACACACACACACACCTAGGGAGAATTTAGAAAGACCAATTAACCTGACAGTCATGTTTTTTGAACTGTGGGAAGAAGCCGGAGTACCCGGAGAGAACCCACGCATGCACAGGGAGAACATGCAAACTCCATGCAGAAAGACCCCGGGCCGGGAATTCAACCCAGGACCTTCTTTGCTGCAAGCTAACTGTGCTAATGTGCAGCCCTTAACACAAATGGGTTCTAAAATTGAGAAAGCACTGAGTAACATGTCTACATTGGAGACAAAATGTATTTATTTACTTCGATTTAGGCTTGTCACAGTAACCAATTTTGCTGGACGATAAATTGTCCCAGTAGTTATTGCGATAAACAATAACATTGTTTCTTTGAAGCCATTTTCAAGTAATATAATCATAATACCATCAGTAAACATTAAATTCTAAGGAACATTTGACACTGGAACTAGAAGACATTTTAAATATGCAAAATAAATTAAAGCAAAACAACCAATAAAAGGAATTATTAAGTCTCTTTAAACAAATTTGTCCTTCATAAGAAGGGCTAGTTAAGACCAAAGCACCAGACTGAATGAAAACTTTTGTCATCCAGTTTTTGGTAGAAAGAGAGGAAGAAAAGAGAAAAATAATAAATCATGAAACTGGAAATGATTGAACTTGTTTTAATTTATCATGTGATCAATTGATTAAGTTAGCCTGTCTCAATAAGCGAATCAATTGATCACATGATAAACCTTTTAAGATGTGAGTTGCGGGGGAGGGGGCTCTGTGAGGCAGAAGGGTGGAAACTGCAGCTCTGCGGAGGAGCTGTGCCTCGAAGGCGGAGCTACGTCCACCCAGGCTTTTTGCACAGCTGAATGGTTGCCATGGAGATTAAAGAATTTCTCAAACATGTATGAAATAATCAAGGCAACTCTCCAGGAATGTTTTTGATGAGGGAATAACATTATAACATAATCTAAAGGTTAAATACTGCCCCTTTAAAGGCACAATATGTAAAAAGGTGGATGACTGATGGATGACAGTCTTACCTGCAAGTCGGCTCCTGCATCAGATTCTGCCTGGGGCGGGGCTCTATTCAGTCTCAGGCTGGTCCTGGAAGCCAGGAAACAGAAAACAGTTTTCAGACAGCATTTGTTTATGTGCTTTTAGGTAAGTTATTAAGGTGGCGACCTACATCTGAGCTTTCAAAAAGTCTCCCAACTCTTTAATGTTTAAGATTTACGAAGCCCATTTCCGCTGTATTCTGCAGTTACTTATTCACAGAAACGTCAGTGTGAATTTATGAAGAAGCTAGCCTCACACACACACACACACAGGCCAATTGATCATTATGCTGCTACCTTGTCACAGTCATTTGGAGAAACATAAAGAAGAAGAGGAACAGCTGAAGCAGAAGTTCTGCGATGGGTTTCCCTCATGTCGCCGTTCCTGAGTGTTTTTGCTGGTGGAGACCACAGGCAAAGGGTTTCCACGGGCGACATCCAGAGGTTCTTCAGGGGGTCTCCGGGCGGTGATTGCTTTTCCAGCTCCATCACAAACACATGCTCATGCTAAAAAATAGATTTACGTTTTGCTCCATCGTGCTATTTTTCAAAGAAACACAAAAATATCACCCTGTCATGGATTCTAAACACTTTAAGAAAAAATAGGTATTCGCTTTAACACAACATGCGCACTTTTGTACTAAAGTGGAACATAATTTGCCAACGTTAAATGTCCGATTGTTTTGTTTTTTCTCTCAGTTAAGCAGTCTGCAGTATGTTAGATAATAGTTTATGTGCTCCTCTTTGCTCATTGTCATGACCTCTTGCTGGTTTGCAAGAACATCCTGAAGTTCATAAAAAGCATCTGTATAACCTCATGCTGCTCGTAATATGCAATAAGAAGTCATAAGAACTAATATGATCAGATGAAAGAGACAAAACAGAGACGTTTAGATTAAAACTATTACGATGTACATTTTACTTCCGTAAAAGCAGGTTTATAATTCTGTGGTTTCATTGTTGCTGCTTTTCTTTATTATTCCAATGTAGTTTTTTTGAGACAGTAGTATGATCAAGAGAGAGGGAATTTTAACTATCTTTGTTAACCAGGAGAACGTGTTTCGGTTCGAGGCTGTTATCAGCCAAAACTAAGCCAACGAGATACCAAACACATGCAATATACACACAGGATAATTTGAATAAAAATAGAATAAAAAATTATATTCTCTCTTTTTTGTTGTTGTTTTTGTTTAATCTCCTGGATAAGTCATTGGCTTAAAACTTTTGGTTTCTCTGAAAGTCAGAATATTGTTGGATTTTTGATACAGACATGTCAATCAACTGAAAATTGTGCTCATGCGTTCATGCACTCAATAATGTGTCATGGCTCCTTTTGCATGAATTACTGCAACGCATGGCATAGAATTAATTAGTCGAGGCTGCTTTAATAAAGCAACCAGGGATAATCAATCAGCTTGTTTTCATTGTTGTCTCTGTCATCTTCTTTTTGACAGTACTCCATAGATTCTCTATCAGGTTTATGTCAGGTCGCTTGCTGGCTAATCAAGCACAGTTATTCCCAGTGGAAGCTGTATCTGCTTCCTGTTTGCTGGTGAAGGATTGATAAGTATCTCCTACAGCATTTTGAAAATGTTGTTTGAAATTACAAACATTTAGATAAAGATTGGAATTTTGACAGACCGTCATGGAGGGTCATTTATCACAGAAACCTGTAACTTAGTTCTATTTAAATTATGTAATGTTATGCTATGAGCCACAATGCCACACAATTCATTGACTTGAGTGAACTGGTTTGTCTCATCGTTTTCATTGGGCGTTTCCAACAGCGAGCTCGTTTTTGTGAAAAGGTTGCTAAGTTTCGCACGTCCAGCTGCGCGTGTTTCCAGGGCTTTCTTGTTTTTCTTCTTCTTTTCACTGTTGCTCTTTCTGCTTTTCATCATTTATAAAGAACTCTGACGTCTTCAGTTATATTGGCGGTCAGCAAACAGCTGAAGGAAGCGCTACCGCGCCACCTAGTGGTCATAGACGTTACAACATGTAGCTTTTTAACACAAAGCGCAGCAGAGTACGAGATCAACCCAGAGCCATGACTATACATCGATCCAAAAAAATATATATGAATAAATAAATAAAACTAGCCCTTTTGACCCACAAGTCACATTGTAGACACAGTGTTCTGCTCACCAACCACAATATGTATGCGAGGGGAAAAAAAGTTTAAAAACTTTTTTTTTTTTTTAAGTTCACAAAAAAAAGCTCACAACCACAATATGTGGCTATTGCTAAAAAAAAAATCCACTGCAATACAAGTATGATGCTGAACTCTAAAACATTTTGAAAAGTAATTAAAAAGTAATTGAAAATAATTGAAAACAAACAAATTGCCAACATTTATAACCAAATAAATGTTCATACCTATCATTTATATTATTATTATTATTATTATTATTATTATTATTATTATTATTATTATTATTATTATTATTAATGTGCTTCATCAGGTTTTTAATATAATGAGAGAACCTCAGTAAAACTCATTTGAGGTTTGACTGAAACAAAGACTTAAGATAAAGTTAAACAGCACAATCCAGTCAGTGTGGAACGCGTCACTTGAGCAGTCCAGTTCTGAACACAGCCTCTGTTTCAACATTAAAAAAGTGAGGAAAAGAACATGAAGCTGTGAGAAACAACAACAGCGGCTCGTTTGAGTTGTGTTGATCTTTGATATATATGAGACTTCAGTTAAGATCACACAGATACGAGCCACAGACAGACAGGTTTAACCATTTAAAACTCTGAGTGAATAATCTGCAAGGACCAATGGTGTGATAGTGAACCAACAACTGACCCAACCCTAACCCTAACCCTAACCCAACAACAATTTATCAAAATGGAAAGTTTTCTTAAAAGTAGACAGGGTGTCTGTCTGAAGGATCTGCTTCCCATTCTACATTTTGAAATTCTAAGAACCAGCAGTAAACCTGCAGTCTGAGAGCAAAGTGCTCTGTTAGGAACATATGGACCAATATATCTCTGATGTATGATGGGGCTGATTATTAAGGGCTTTATGTTTGTTTTTGTATTTCCTGGTTGTAAAGAATTAGAGTAGTCCAGCCTTGAAGTAACAAATCCATGAACTGGTTAGTTTTTCAGCATCACTCCTAGACATGAAATTTCACATTGTGGCAACATTCCAGAGGTAAAAGAAGGAAATTCAATAAGCCTGTTGGTGATGGGACAGGGGGGGGAAAAGAGGCCAAATTAATGTGATTCAGATTCAGTGACTGTTTTTGTCTTGTCAGAATTTAAAATGAGAAAATTTTGAATCTTGAAGATATTCCTGTAATCAACTTAACATGTGTAAAGTAAAGCGAATTGGCCCAAGCATAGAGCCCGGTGGTACTCCACAAGTAACCCTAGAGTGAACAAACTGGAATCCGTCAGACGAATACAATTTAAACTTGTGTCAAAAGCAGCACTGAGCTCCAGCAGGACAAGAACAGACTCAAGTCCATCATCTGAACCCAACAGTGTAGCATTTGAAACGTTCTGAAACCTGACCGCTGCTCTTCACGCAGGTCTTCACCCTTTAGATCCTCACACAGCAACTAGTTTCTCAAGAACTTTAGACAGGAAAGGAAGGTTAAATATAGCTCTGTCATTTTTGAACTTGTGTTTCAATTCATGGTGTAAAATTATGGAACAAGTTAAGTGAGGAATTAAAACAAAATCAAAATTTAATACAATTTAAAAGGAAATATAAGGAGGTAATTTTCACAAAATATAGAAATGTGGGTGAGAGATAGCACTTATGTGTTTATGTAAATTGAGGCTAACGCATATGAGTGTGTGGGTATGGATGTATATATTTAGACATGTGTAAACCCAGATAAAGTGGAAAAGGAAATAACCTATGTATTTTGTATTTTTCATTATTATTATTATTATTTAATAATGACAGTCTATCTGAAAGTATTGTATGAGTTTATTGGGTCGGAGTTCATAAGTTTCTTATTTCTTCCTGCTTCTTTTCGACCATGTTAAGATTATTATGGTACAAAAAATATGTCTTTTGCATTCCTTGTTCATGTGTGTGATTTTATACTGCTGTCACGTTCGAAATAAATAAATAAAAAACAAATGTTGATCAAGAGAAAGTTTCTTAAGTAAAGATTTACTTACCGCAACCTTAGAAAGCTCATGGTGCGAATCCGTTTTCAAAGGCTAGATTAATCATTTTTGTCACTTTTTGCTTAAATTTTTATTTTTTTTAACCTAAATTATTTTTTAGCAAAAAAAATAATAACTTAAGCTCTTATTTTAGAAGAATGTCTAATATTTGGGAAATAATCCAAGGGTACGCTTCCTTCAGCCATTAAGTTGCGACAGAGTCTAACATCCAAGTTAGAGATTTAGATGAAGCTAATGTTTTCAATAACTCAGAAAGTTCAACTGAATCAAAACAGTCCAAACACAGATCAGGATCTACCTTCTGTGCTGGATGAAGTAATCACATTCAGGAGGATTGCCAACAATTTTTATTTTTTATCACAGTCAACTTTATAAGGTCATTACTGCTGAGAGATTTAGAAATTGATGGCTCTACAGAGCCTCTGCTTTGTGTAAATTTGGCAATTGTACTAAAAAATAAAAAAAAATCTAATTTTTCTCCTTCTCCCCTATTAGCTATTTAAAATATACAGTTCCAGCTCGGTGAAGCCTCTTTTTATACACCAGCAGATTCTTTTTCCAGTTTAACCAGGACTCCTCTACACGTGCAGAGCGCCGTTTACTCTCCAATTTCCCAGCGCCGCACTTTAAAAGCACGCTGCTCTGAGTTTCAACGGGAGTCTCCCGACATTACGACTGTACCTCACCGAGTCGACTTCAAGGCCCATTTTCTCCCCTCAAAGATAAACATGTTCCCAAGTTAAACTGAGACATGATTGATTCAGACACACAGCTGCGCAGTGATGGAACATTTTATCACGCTTTGAGGGAGGAATCAACAAACATTTTCACACATAACAACAGGAACAGATGTTGCCTTTAGAGGAAGATTACACTGTTTTGTGTTTTCACACACACAAAAAAATGAAACAAGTCAAGGAGAACCTAAAAGCCCATTTCCTTGCTCTTTTTTTTTTTTTTTTAGATTTTGTTGCATTTCCCCTCCCTCAACCTCCATCTCCTGTTGCAGAATAACTAAACTTTAGCAGAAAATGATTTATTGCTGCGTCTGGTTGCCGTCAGCTTTGCAGTGAAGTGTTTGTTTTACACCTGCATAACTTCACCTGTGGCTTTTGGAGTTGACGAGGACGAGCTTGATGCAAAGTTTTTGTGGAGAGACAAAAAGGATCCAGAACTTACAGCTAAAACACAGTAACATCCAACTAGTATACTATCTGCACTGCAAAAACAAAACAACAACAAAAAACAAAGCAATAACTTGTTTCTAGTACATTTTCTTAGTCCACTTGAAATAAGACAAAAACAACTTACAAGTAACTTTTCAGTATGATATAGAAACTTGTATCAAGTCAATAATTCCTTAATATTGATGAAAAAATAGTTTCATTTGCAGAGGAATTCATTTATAACAAGACATTTTTTTCCATAAGTGTACTAAGATATTTGCACTAGAAAATGGGCCAAAAATACCTGGTAAGATTTTGTGTCTGCAGTGTGTGGATTCATGCTATTCATTATATTTTTGAGTGCATGAGATACGATGATTGGATGACGCTAATAATAATGTTCTGATTATTGTTGGAGTGATATTTAAAGGAGGATTTTAAGATTTTCCCAATAATACAATATTATTTTATCATTGTTTTCCTTCTATGTTTCAATTTTTACATTTAGAAATCTATGGGAATATTTGAACGCTGGAACGTGCGTCTTTAACTACAGGGAATAAAAACAAAATCCAAAATGAATTTACTACAAATCCCACAAACACTTTGTAACTCAGATTTTGTGATTGACCACCAGTCTGTTCTTTAAATTAACCAAAGTGTCAGTGCGCTAACAGTATTGGTTTCATAAAGTCGCATGCTGCCTCCTAGTGGTTGGAGACGATGCAGCACAGCAATTTATCTTCTGCTTTTAAAATTTGGGATAATAAAATCAAAACCAAATTAACATAATAGATTATGATTTGTGTTCAAATGACCTTCTTGTTACATGTAAGTTACATGACAGGCATGAATATAGTTTCTGATATTATATATTCATGTATTTAGAACGTTTTTATTTTTAAATAGGTTTGTTGGAACTTAGCTTAGTTGTTTATTTTTATGCTTCTCAACTCAATATTATATGTACTTATAATAATATACACTATAAAAATGAATGAACATTATTCTACAAATGCATGGTTTTTTTTGTTTTTTTAAATGTGGACGACCTTAAAAAAAATTAACCAATGTTTGTTGGTTTAAAACAAACAAACAAAAAAAACATTATTTATGGCCATATACATTTAATATAGAATAAAAATATTACAAACATACACATATTGAGGTCCAATGTGAACCACATCTGGTGCTCTCCTGACTCATTAATGAAATACATGTAATTACACATAAAGGTCACATGAGACAAAACAGTCATTTTCTTAATGCAGCAGCAATAACGTAGTAGATAGACAGAATTATTATTCGTTTTCTTTTTACACACCATAAAAATTATTGTTATTTGGATGGCTATCATTCCAAAAAGATTATAAATATTTCTTTTATAGAGGAATTTAACAACAAACCAGATGATTTTCCACATGACCAGCCTTTACATACTATTATCATTTCAACAAAGTAGAAACAACAAAAAGTCAATAACTTAAAACGCAGGAGCTAGCTCTCTTACTGCCTTCCCTTTGAAGGCTAGCATCTGCTAAAAGCAGATCTAACAGGCTGTTAGATGTTAGCTAGCAGCAGATGTTAGCTGTTAGCTAACAAGTAACATCTGCTAACAGCAGATGTAGCACATGTTACGTGTTAGCTACCAGCTGCTAACAGCAGATGTTAGCTAGTGCCTCTGTGGGCACTAGCTATCTAGCAGATGTCGGCTGTTGTTAGCCAACACTTCCATGCTGTTAGCCAACTTCCTGTTAGATGTTAGCTAACATCAGCTAGCTGTTTCAGAGCTAACAGCTAGCTGGACTAAACCACAAGCAGTCTTTTGCCACAAAACAAACTTCATTCATGCACTAGCCAGCAAAACTAAACATTCCCATTCGGCACATCCTGTCATCTACTTTAGACTTGTACATCAGCAACAACCAAACTGAAACGTGACAAAAGACTAAATCCTCAGAAAAGGCATGAAACACTATCGGGTGTTTTGGGAATTTGAATAGTTTTAAGATGCAACAAATCTGTGTAATTATGGCAAATATCATGGAAGATTAGATTAGATGACCTCTGTGCTGGAATAAACTTATGATAAAAAAAAAAAAGTCTGAACTTGATTGGACTTTAACTGAACCAGTGGAAGAAAAAAAAAGTTGTCTTTATCCTGAAACCGAAAGAAACACAGAACTCTGCAAAATTACTGGCACACAAGGTAAAAAAAATATCCACCTTAAAACTAAAACTACTCATTTGAGAACATTTATTCAATCTGCGCCAAATAAAACATTAGGATTTGCCACAATAAAAAAAAAAAAATTAACTGAAGCATACTTTGGTTGAAGTGATCAGATTGTCCACCAAACATTAAGTTGAGTGTAAATGCGGCCCCCAATTTTTAATTGCCACTCTCCAAAATGGGAAAGATAAGTGAACTTGCGATTTAGGAAAGGCAGGAAACGGCCAATAGAAAACAGCAGCTGACCAAAACTCACACATCAGACAAATGAGAAATCTCGAAATTCATGCTCAATTTCCAGCGCTAGTGCTAAGGGAACAGCAATAAGGTGTGTCTTGATGTGAACATGCTAGCATTACTGGCACACAAGGTAATAAGTTGTTCGTAAACATTTTCACCAGGGTGCCAATAACTGTGACGGGTTCCTAAAGATAAAACACAGAAACTCCTGGTCATAATTTGTTCTGACAATCTTTTTGTAGAGTCTGAGCAAAATAACTCAGAATTAAATCTTGCTTTTTTGTTGTTTTTTTACTCATTATGCATTACAGAATACATACAGTATTGAATACATTATGTAAGTAAGGAAATACGAGTCAGATACTGAGAATGTTGTGGTATAAAGTCAACAGGTGAAGACAAAAACAATATTAGAACTAAACAACTGGAGTACTGAAGTGTAAATCTCATCACAAAGCAGACAATGGTGGATCTTTCTCTCTCTCTCTCTCTCTCTCTCCCTCCTACACTCACACACACACAGTATCGATGTCATCCCAGGAATTGACAGTGATCAGAGGAAGCAGCTTGTGAAAACAAGGTGTTGTCGGTGTCCAGGAGCGTCATGCGTCCTTCTTGCCTCCCCAGCTGAACAGTTTGAATTTCTGAGATTTTCTCTTGGTTTTGTCCTTCTTTATGTCTGGAAGGAAAAGAGAAGAACAAACTCAAAACAGGCCTTTAGACAGAGTAAAGAAAAAAATAAATAAATACTGAAAGTTTGTCATGAACTCCTTGAATACATTAAAGCGTAATGGCTAATGTTTAGCCCACGTTCCACGTTTACTCGCCAACCTCTCACCGAGTTTCAATAAATCTCCACAAGGTTCCGCTCCGGGTTCCCGATCATGAATTGCAAATGACCAACAGAGTTTTCAAAAGGGTCAAATTAACCGGCCGCATTAACCATTTTGCCTAACAAAGATGCAGGAAAAGCTTTTTTTTTTTTTTTCTTCTTTTTTTAATGTTTGATGCCATTTTCCATTAGCAGACATTAAATCAAATTAGCTGAAAACATCACCCGGCAACACTCGTTAAAAATGCACCGTAAGTTCACATAGACAAACTTTTCCCCAAGTTCCATCCACTTCAGCTAAAGCTGAAATCTGGTCACTAAAATCACAGCGACAACGAGGCTTTGATTAATAATGAGCATAATGGAGAGAGGGGGTGGTGGAGACACTCACTGAAACTCATCATCATCTTGTTTAGCTCCTCATCCTCCTCTTCCTCCCTGTAGAAAAAAAGCACACAAAAAAAAGCGCAAAGAGCAAACAAGTTTAGAATGAGCTCATACCTGTGTGGAAACACTGCATTTGTGAGGAACATGGGGATTCTACATGAGGATCGTATTCAGAGCTCTGTGGTTTAAAGTATTTATTTCATCTGCTAATTCAGATCCATATTGTAACTTTAAAAAAATAAAAATAAAAAGGAGAATATACCTGAGCCTGTCCTCATCCAGACCTTCTACGATGGCGTTTCTATCGTTGACGATCTCTAAGAGTTTGTCCATGAGCTGCTTTTCCCTCTGTCTGTCCCGGAACGTTTTTAAATGTTCTGGAAACACAACGCGATTTCAGTCGCGCCGCAGAACTCGGGGGGTTTTCTGCCGCGATCTCTCCTCTACAGAACTCACCTGGTTTCTCCATCAGCCTCCTGAGCTCCTGCTCCACACTGGGCTGCTCTTCTTCCAGATCCTGAGTTCGTCCTCTGCAGATACGAGAAAATGAAACAAAAAAAACCAAAAACAAGCTCATTTAAAACAAATTGCAAATAATTTCTAGCTTGATCTGCCTTGAATCAAAAGTTTTTATGAACTGCTGTAATTTAAACAACCTTTATTTAGTTAGCATGACCACCAATGTCGGTGGATAAATGGTTTTTCTGGAACAGTAAGTTGTTTCTCTGCCATTAGTATATTGAGCAGCACATACACGAGGATGGTTGACAGCGCTAAGACCCTCCCCTGGCTCTGATTGGTTGTTTTGACCAGGCAGTGGCACAGTTTTGCAGACTGAGGTGGTGGAGGAGTTGACTTTTTTTCCCACAGATTATCTCTTATACTGCTACGGCGACAGTTTTAATAAATATGGAAGAAACGTATTTTTGTAAGTTACATACTGCAGCTTTAAAGATGTGTGGACACCCTGGTAAAAATATATTCCTCTACTATGATCCTTTCAAAGCTACAATACAGCAGACTGTGGATTTTGCATCTGCCATCAACAATTTTTTGGTGTTTTTTTGTTGTTGTTTTTTTTAAAGAGATTACAGCAAAGTACTTTTTAGATTCCAGAATTTCCATTGACGCCCAGTACGTCCAAGTTCGTAAAAATGTTTTTCTGAACAACATCCTGATTCCAGCTACTGTTTGTTCAGTGTGGCCAGCGGGGGGCCTCAGCCGCCTTGTTCCTCGCTGTGGGACAGAGGAGGGAGGACACTGGGACCTCAAACTGTCAACCTTCTGGCCACAAGTCTGTTCTGCTAATTACTGAAAACCCTTTTTTCCTAACCCGTGTGCGTGTGTTGGGGTGTGTGTGTTTGTGTACTCACATATACACGAGCTCCGACTCACGACGCATGGCCACCTGCTTGTTTCTGATCAAGGTGAACCACTCGACCATGAGCTCGTCTTCGTCGTTGTCGCCGCCCTCTGTCGCACAACAGACAGGCGTCCGATCAGAGGCGCGCTCCCTCCCCTTACATTTCCCTCCAGACGTGCATTCTGGGAGTCGCTGGCTCACCTTCCTCACTCTTGCGCAGCCTCAACTCCAGCTCCACTCCTCTCCTCTCCAGTTCGTTTAGGTTTTCTTCAATCTCCTTCAGCTCCCGGATGATGTCCTCTTTGGGGATGTAGCCGGGCTTCGTCTGCAGATGTTCGCATACGGAAACAAAGTTTTGTGCAAAGTTATAAAAAAAAAAAAAAACTTTTTTTTTTGACAGATTTAACACGTTTACGTTTTTGCATGCGCCCTCTAATTTTTTTGGACAGTGAAGTCTTAACAAAACTATCCTTAAAAAAATAAATAAATAAATTTAAAAAAATGCCTCATTGAGACCAAAGAACCAAACTGAACACTTTGATCATCCAGTTTTTGATAGAAAAAAACAAAAGAGAAAAACAATAAATCATGCAAATGTAAATGATTGAGTTTGTTTTAATTTGTCAAGCGATGAACTGATTTACTGATTATTGTGACAGGCCTAATCCTTAAGGCGCATACCTTAGAATTCTTTGACTCGGACTTGACAGCGATGGGAATTTGCTCTTTCGGCCCGTTCTGAGATTCTGATAAGAGATCAAAATTCAAAATATGAATGCAACATTGATTATTCTCAACTTCTTTAACAATTGAAAATTGAAATCCCAGTGCAGCTGATGTCGCCGTTACCCTTCGACACAGAAATGATGGTGCTGACCGCCGAAGGCCCGCCAGAGGGCTCTGAAGTCCTGGTTGCTCCATTACTGTACAGTTTAGGAGAAGACTGAGGAAGACCTGCTGGTCTGAACAGATGAGATAAAAATTAGGCAAAAAAAAACGAGAATTAATTTAATCTGCTTCAATCCACCCCGGTTCTGCCACAGCATCTCTGAGTTTTGATTTATGAAAGGAGAAGGAAAAGGAGAGGGAATTCTTTGGAAGGAGCATATGCTGCACCGCGGAGAACTCCGCTCCGTCCTGACGCCATTTGGGGCGGAAGGGGAGAGACGGAGAGCGGCGACAACAAATGACGGCTGGGCCATTTGGCCGAGCAGCGGGTTCAGGCGTCCTGCAGGAGGACGGATGGAGGGACAGGAGGGACGGACAAGACATGAGGAGGGAAGAAATATCTCCAACAATTAACGCTCCATGTCAGTATGCTGAGAGGACACCCATGTACAAACACTCCCTGCTGTTAGAACAGAAAGGAAGGGAGCCACCAGTGGACAGGTGTTAGCGAAAAGATAAAAACGAGCCAATTAAAAAAATAAATAAATGTTAGTTAATAGAATGGCTTACTTTGCTTCTTTGGAGATAGGCTTGAGCTTTGACCTCCAGGCTCCAGGAGACTCATTTTCTGACGCTGCACAAAAAGAAAAAATAGTTTAAAAACAAACAAACAGAAAAAAAATCAAATGTTTTTTGGTTTTTTTTTAACCCTTCTGGTTATCTTCTTTCACTAAACTGCAAAAAAATACAAGTCCATAATATCATTAAAAAATGCTTAAGCCCTACACATACACAGAATATTGTGAATTTATGCAAAATGAATAACAAAAAAACTAAAATAAATAATTACTTAGTCTGTCAATAATACATTTTTGAATTAAAAACAAATATTTTGCCACTAAGGCGATCGTGAAGAAATAAGAAAATCAAATGCATTCTGGGTTATAGTCAGGAAACAACCAATTAAACTTGGTGCCAGCAATCAAAAGAAGTACATTTGGAGTCAAAATAATTCCAGAACTAAGAACAGTGTTGTAACTATTAAACATTGTGTGGCAATGTTTGGTAACTGAAGCTAATTTAGCTACCAGAGAGATAAAGGTTCTTCAAAATAAAACTGTAGACATTTGAAACTTTGACGCAGCCGTCTGCTCTGACAGAACAGACGTCACAAACTGGCATTTCTACTCTGAGATCCTGATAAAACAGCGCAACGTTAAACCTTCTGGAATAATGCAGAACTCAACAAATTTTATTTTATTTTTTTAAATGGACCAATGAAGCATCTGAAGCTTCGTTTTACTCACAGCCAGGTTAATGATGCAGCCATTTCATCGGTTTAAAATCATGTAGCCCAGAGGGGAAAAAATACTAAGTGGATGATTTCACACATGACCAACCAATGTTCCCCTGACAAGTTTATTACTTTTATTGGTTATTATTTGGATTCTTATCTTGCCTTATGTCAATGTCAATGTCAAATTTATTTATATAGCAATTTAAAAACAGGTGTAAAACTGCACCAAAGTGCTGTACAAGAACAACAATAACACAAATTGATAAAAACAGAGTATCAAACACTACTTGATTTAACGACAGAGCTAACTTGTTTATCTAGCGTTAAGCAGCTACCAAAAGTAAAACCAAGATTCCTAGCTGAGGTCTGACAAAATCGAGCCAAAGAACCAAGAATCAGATCTGGATTTGTAGTGTGAAGACTTTGACCAAATAATATAACTTGAGTTTTACTTTGATTGAGGTAAAGAAAGTTTTGTTCCATCCAAGATTAGGTCAGTGCAATGGATTTACTTATGCATTATATTTATTCTCTTCTAAATTAATTGATTTTTGTTTCAATGACATGCATATACACTGGTTAGTGGCTGAGAGGTAGGGCCTGCAACATGGTGCCTTATCCATATTTAACCAGCAGATGGCCCCGTAGGCAACCAATTGGAGACGCTTCAGACCGTTAAGTTTTTCTCTTTTCCTTTTTTTGCTTGACTAGTTAAAAATCAGATCAAGTATTCTTGGTCAAAACTTTGAAAATTGTAAGTTAGTTTTTAAACTAACTTGTAAGTTAATTTTGAAAGAAGACAAAACTAACTTACAAGTAACTTTTCAGCAAACTATAGGAGCCTGTATTAAGTCAAAAATTCCTTAATATTGATGAAAAAGTACCAGTTCTACTGAAAGATTATTTCACCTATAATACTGGAAAAATGTTTTCTTATAAGTGAAATATTCTGCCGGTGGAACAAGGACTTTTTCATCAATAATAAGAATTATTTACTACAAACAAGCTCCTGTATCATGCTGAAAACGTTACTTGTAAATTTGTTTTGTCTTATTTCAAGCGCAGCAACAATACTATAATACCCTAGTATTATAGTATTGTATTGTATAAAGTCCTAACTTTATTCTCATAAATGGTTTACTTCATTTTATAATTTCATTTATTTTTATTTTCTTATCCTAGCCTTAATACTCCGTTGTAGAAAGAAATGCTGTAGAAAACTAGAGACATTGCTGAGCCTAAGTGTCGTTTCACTCCCTTTTTATTTCCGTCACAAAAAATTTCCCTCTCAAAAATTTTGTTATTTACATTGTGACTTTAAATGAGTAAGACACATTCCATAATCTTTAGACTGCCGTGTCAGATGAGATAATAACTCCTTGAAAGAGTGTGTTTAACCTGATGTGTTGTGGGAGGTTTGGGGAGGTTTTAGGTCGCTCCGACTGGCCGAACTGGTAGCAGACTTTTCAGGCTCTGGAATCTGCAGATCCGCCAGGAGAGACGGGTCTGCTTTCAGCTTCACCTTCCCCCGGACTCCCCCCGTTTCAGTCTTCTTTGGGGTCTCCTCTAGAGGTCTGAACACCACAAATTAAACTCATTCAGAACAAAAGAACGTTTTGTTCTTTATCACAAAACGTTAGACGTGAACAAGAGTTTAAGCAGCAGTATATAACTTTTATATTTAAATATAAAAAAGTTTTTTTTACATATTTGTTAAAACTGTGACAGTAAAGTATGAGACAGATAATCTGTGAAAAAAGAAATAGAGCTCCTCTGCCATCTGAAGAAATATACCATTCTGTCAGAAACGACCAATCAGAAGCAGGAGGAGGGTCTTAGTGCTGTCGATCAACCTCGCCTACGAGCCGCTTACAACTTCCTCCTCTCTTTGCTATGCTAAAGCTGGTTCACCACAATGGAATGACACCTTTTTATGAACTGTGTGATGCTGTGAGAGCAAAACCAAAGCATCATCCAGTTTCTACTTCCTGTCTTCTTCTTTGTGGTTTTCGCCAGTAGTAACATCTGGCAGTTGATTATGTGACTTGTAATGAGAAAAATGTTTTTCAATACGGCTGAAAACCCACCTCATCGTCGTGCAAAAACTTTTTTTTTTTAAATCTTGAGTTTTTGAGGGTTTTTTTTTTTCAAAATTGGCTTGTTTCCATAGACTGAATTTATTTTTCTAATTTCAATTGTGAAATTTTACTGTTAACGCAAACATAGCTAGTTTTAACAAATATGTAAAAAAACATGTTTTAGTCAAAGTACTGTAGCGTTAAGAATAATTCTTCCATTCTGATCAGGCTTACTTGTCAGTTTTTCGGAGCGCCACATTTGTCCACGATGGCTTGCTGTTGTTGTTATTCTCCTCAGGAAGTTTCTTGGAGATGAAAGCTGCAGCTGATGCTCTCGTCTTATCATCATACTCTTTGGCATTTGCACTCGCCTTGCCACCCGCAGCAGTTGTTTTAGCTGCGCCCCCTTTATCCACATCTTTAACATTGACAACCACGGTTACAGTCTGACCCGGCAACACATCCTGCTCCTTGCTGTTCTCGGTCTGGCCTTTATTTACAGTTGTACTAAAGACTGACATCTTTTTCTCCTGGTGGTTGGCGCTGTCATCCGACTGTAAAAACTTCATTTTTGACTCCCACGTTTTGGCCACGGTGACCGAGGTCCGGGAAGCGGCCGTGGGGTTGGTGCTGACGCCTGTTGTAAAGGTAGGCGGTTTGGACACGGGAACCTTCGGGGTTTCCGAAGCAGGAGCTGAGACAGGTGAGGCAGAAAACGAACTGGAGCCGTTCGGAGGAGAGGCGGGCTTCTCCGTCACCCACGTCGGCCCCAGTCTGGACGGTGTTTTAGCCGGAGCCACTGTGGCGGGTTTACTGGGTTCGGCTTGGGGACTGAATTTGGAAATGTGGGTGTTTGTGGGAAGATCGCGAAACAGGGAGCTCGTGTTCGTCGAAAGAGACCTGAAATTCAGGAAAGAAAACGTGGTTTTAATAGATTATATTTTTTGTGAACCGGTCGTACAGAATTCTTCTGTTTTTACTTTTGTGGTCACAATTAAATGTTTCAGAGCATCAAACTAATTTTAACATCAGAAAATGTGAATTAGCGTGGTAAAAAAAAAACTCTGCGCTTTGCTTCGTACAGATAGGTGCAGTGAGCCTGGACCTCCGACTATTGAGAAACAATTACTTCCTGCTGGAATGGACTCTTTTGAAGTTTTAAACGACTGGATTAAATTTTGCCCAGTCGCTAATTCCAGTCACTTCTGAAGTCTAACAGAATTTCAAAAGAGAATAGTTCAAACATAGTTGAGGTTTGCAATCTGGACATTGATCCAGATAGCTCCACCTCTGAATGGCACAAAATAAAAATAAAAACTAAGTGAAGGTTTTCAATTGGCCTTGTCAAAGACTGGACTTAAATTCAATAAAGACATTAAGGTTGAATTAAAACAAGTTTGTTGCATCGTTCTTTGCTAAAAACAAATATGAGAAAATCCCAGTGGTTTTCAAACCGAAACAAGGAATTTCAATTTCAATGCGTCTTCTGAGTCCAACCAAATATAAATACAGCTGACACTGCAGATAATTAACTATTTTGAAGAATTTTCCTAATCTACACTTAAAATGCACAGCAACACAGCCTCATTTCCAGACTTCCAAATTATTTATTTTATTTCATCAAGCTTTCTATTATTATATTATATTATTTATTGAGATTCAAATGAATTTCAGGATTCTGTTCTCCCATTAGTGTCCTTACCTTGCACAGTTCCTGTGATAGAGCTTTCCCTCCACTAGGTGTCGCTGCACCAGGTGAACGTGTTTGTTACACGACACACATTTGTTGCTTAAAGTTCCTGCTTGAGATTTCTCAACATGTTGCTCCTGAAAGACAAAGAAGACATCAGTTAATGAGGAACTTCTTTTAAGACAGCAGTGAGGACATCTACGTTTTTTTTGAAATTCGTTTTTGTTCTACATGATGATTAAGCTTGCCGCAATAAATCAATAAATTGCATGATAAAACAAGCTTAATCAATTCCATCTGCATGATTTATCTTTTCTCTCTATCTACCAGAAACTGGATGTTAAAAGTCTTCAGTCTGGTACTAGACATTTTTGTTTAAGTCAAATTTGTTTACAGTGGCATCATAACTTATTTAAGTTGCTGTTTCTGTTGTTTTGGATATTTCAAATGTCTTCCAGTTTCAGTGTTAAATGTTCATTAGAATCTAAAGTTCATTGATCTCTGAAAATGCTTTCGTATTGTGCCATTATTTCCACTATATTACATGAAAATGGTCAACAATATTATCATTCATCGCGATAATGACTAGGACAATTTATCGTCCGGCAAAACTGGTTTGTGACAGGCCTTCTGATGACAACGGCAACATGAAGAATCTTTCATCTGGAGTCGTTTATGTCATTGTTACAATAGATTTCACTTACTATTTTGCATTTTGCGAGTGAATGCCTCTCAAAATAAGCGACAAAAAAATGATCCAGCCTGCGAGTTCAAAATGCAGCTGTTGGGTTTTTAGAGAAAATACAGATCTAAATATTAAAGATTAAGGATTGAGAGACATTTGTTTGTGTTAGGATGCATGTTTGTATTGTCTCTGGAGAAGCAGGAAGAACCGTTTATGACCCAGAGAGGACATCGGGAAGTGAAGTTTTATGGCCTGAGAGATAACCAACAACTGTGTTTTTGTAA
>CAEFZY010005926.1:0-27415 GCA_903066815.1 Brachyrhaphis roseni
TAAAAGGGTCCTCCTTTTCAGATCCCCCCCGCTCCAAGGTGTCCTGGTTTTCCCAAATGAAAATATGGTCACCCTAGTTTGCCGCCCCCAACTTTGCACCCCTAGAGATTGCTCAGGTCAGTTTAAACAGAGAAAGTGTGGAGGATGCCAACTTTCATGTCTTCCCACGTGGATTTTTTACTCGACCGCTTTCGCTCTGGCGGTTCGTTTCTGGTTGCTCTCCTGGCAGAAGGTAAAATTTCAGCCGTAGTTGTTTTGTAGCCTCTTGTTAAATTACACACATATAGACTCCACTAATTATGTGACTTCTGAACTCTTTTAATTCAACTTGATTTTATTTAGGAGTATCAGACTGATTGGGGTTGGTTCAAATACACAAATCTTTCAGACTGAAAAAAAAATTGAAAAGCATTTCATTTAATTTTCTGCTTATTACACAGTCATGCACTGGTGTATTTTGCTCCAACACATAAAATCCCATTAAAATACACTGAGGTTTGTTGTGTAAGTAGTACAAATACGTTCGTAACACCCAGATTTCTTTAGATTATCTCCAAGCGTTTCGTTTTGGATTTTGGGACATAGTAGTAATATATTGATTGTTGTCTATTTTTAACCACTCTGTTGCAAAATGGTTGCAGTGTTTGGGTTCATTCTGGCGTGACCCGGCCGAACCTCGGCTGTCAAACAGATGATCTCACATTTACCTCTGGATTACTTTGCAAAGGTCGATCCGATGACAAGACATGCTCAGATCCAGAATAGCAACTCTCCACCCCCGACTATCGTGACCGACTGTTGCTGTGATTTGATCACGCTGAAACACTGCGTTTGTTTTGATGTTGTTTTTTTTCTAACTGTGAGAGTTATGAGCAAATATCCATGTGAAGGACAATTTTCCTTTGCTTAAGCTCATCTTCACATGCCTGAGCCACAGTGCCGGGTTATTTTAACACAGAACAAAAGCTTTATCTCGGCAAAAACCTTAAAAAACAAAAGCAGTACTCATTTTCCAAAATGTACTTTCATAATCTTAATATGCAGCATGCTAACCGCAGCCACTGAAATCTGAACTCTTCAGTTTAAGGAGGGGGGCTAACGGAGACGTCCACTCTTGGAAAGTTTGGAATCTCTTTTCAGTGTTTTCCATTCATGCGTATTTTTTCCCCCGCTGTAGAACAATCGATTCCAAATATTTTGAGAGTGGCCTCCAAACCCTTCCGAGACTGACCGACAACAATAATTGCGCTTCTAAAATCATTGCAGATGTATTCCTTCATTGGCTTCCGTAGAGAAACGGCCTGCCAAAGCGTGGTGCCATTGAAGGCGTGCACGCCCTCGCTGCTGGTCAGTCAGTGTGCGCACTGTTTCCACAATTTGAATGCATGAGGATTATATATTCAATAGCAAAGTGCGATATTTATTTTTGTTGTTCATTTGGGGTGGTGTATGCTGAATTTAAGACCAGATAACACTAGAATATGTCTATTTTGCTTTTTGATGGTCTGGAAAGATAAGATGCCTTAGGTGTATAACTCTACATATCTGTTAGATTTTCAAAGCATCTGCATTCTGAACTGTCCTGTTCTATTTTATCCGGATTTTATGTCATTGAGACGGCTTAAAATCTTTCATAATTATGAAATCATGAAAGAAATCTGTCGCCGAAGTGCATCACATCGCAATCCCACCCTTCGTGGCCCTGACTATACGTCCAATCAGATTTTTAAGTTGACTAAGGTCGTCGCGATTAATCTTTTTAGTCACTTTCTTCGTGTTCTTATGATTTTGTGACATTACTGTTGGCTCTCATTGCTGAATAAACTTTAAAATCGATCCATGAACGGCTCCATCCATTATCGCTTCTGTAAATAGTGCGCTGAAGTGTGATGTCAATGTTCTTCTTCTGTGAATGCAGGTCGCTTTGGGAAGGTAAACCATTCATGCAGAAGTCTCACTGCAGTCGGGTAAGTAGTATGAACGTGTAGGCAAAAAAAAATATCTGACTTCAGCAAAATTGAGCATCAAGGCCTGCTGTGTGGACGTAGCCTGGGTTCTGTTGAAGACAACTCCAAGACACAAAGTGAAACTCTAAAGTTGCAGAGAACAACATAACTTAATCTTGTGCTATGCTATGAAAGTGCTCAGTCTGACAAAGACTCAAACTAAGTTCTTGGAGTAGCTCCAACTTACAGCAGCCCGACCTACTTTCTGATGAAATCGCCTAATAAGTATCAAGAATTGTGAGATCATTCCCAGAAGCTCAGCTGTTCCTGAAATGTCGGAAAAACTCAAAACTAAACATCACAGCAAAGTGTGTGGTGAACCCCATCTCAATGCTGCACGTCCTTCACCTCACACACAATACAAATTCAAAATGGTGGATGTATGCTTTGTAGGCGTGACTGATTTTAACGTTCGTCTAATGTGCTTCATTTTTACTTTTCAGTACCAATGTAACATGCTTTTCAATACGCTGATAAGATGGAAATGAGTTTGTGACATGAGTTGTTAAATCATGTCATGATTTCTAAAACCTTTGGAGAGATAAATATTTACTGTTTACACGACTAAATGTTTGTGCATCATAGACCCATTCAATAAATTAGAATATTATTGAAAAGTCCATTTATTTCTGGAACTTTGTCACTGAGTGAAACACATTATGTAGATTAACTGCACTACAGATGGACTGTATTTCTGTTAATTCTGATGATTTTCCACTTATGCTTGATGAAAACATGACATTTAAAATTAGAATATTACATCAGACCAATAAAAAGAAATTGTCCATACAGAAATGTAGCCTTGATGAAAAGTATGCTTAATATCTGCTTAAAGGTTGTCAGTTTTCAAAAGCTACTTTTAATCTAACAAATAAACCTAGTATTCTAATAAAATCTGTAGTTACAGTTTTTTGGGAGCACATGTGGTTATAAAAGTCCCTGTAAAGTCTGTGTTCCCACCAAGAAGGGTGTGTTTGGCTAATCTGTAAGAGCCCAGAGAAACAAGAGTGGTTTCACAGAGGCCATTCAGGTTTATCCATTTGGCAGAAGAAGAAGTTTGATTTGAGGAAAAAGCAGTCTGTGAGTTAGCCCGCAGCCAAATGGAACCACTTCATGCAGAAACCATGTGAGACAACCAGGAATTTCCTCAAACGGCTTGATCTCCGAGGGACCAGCATCATACCCGTCCTTCTTACTTCTTCCTTTTGCTTTTAATTTAATACGTGGACGCATCACTGAAATGTGTTCACAGACAGCGGCCTCCTGGTTCCGCGCTGTCTGTTTTTAATACATGGCTGCCTGAGAGCAAGAAAATGAATCCCTGCTTGTTTTCATTCTTGTCAGCAGAGTACAAAGGTATGTATCAGAATCACATACTGAAATCGAGAATTTTAATATTTCCTTTGCAACTTCAAATTGACAGAATGAGCAAAAAAGAAAAAATCACCATCCCAACTTTTTATACATCTTAGTAAAATAAAGTGCTGTCAGATTATTTTTGTACATTCTTTAGCAATTTATATATTTTTTTGGGTACATTTTTTGTACATACTGTTTGGGTCAATTGAGGTTTGACATGTCTGTAAAAGTCCCCATTGGTTTGTCCCACACATTAACATTCATTTACAGCTGAATAATTGGATATAATGTTAAATATGTGCTAATAACCTTAAAAATACAGAATAATTTCCTTTTCTGAAAGCCATCAAATTCATACTCCTGTCCAGTTAGTTTGTAATTCCTTAAATTTCAGGAAATTTAAGAAAATAAACACACAAAACTTTAACTTTCCATCTTATGTGTTTGTTATACTGCTATACAGTATAACAAAAACTTTGTTGTCAAGCAACATGCAGGATTTTCTAATTTATATCAAGAAAATAAAAGAGAAAAAGAACCTAGAAAACAACAGAGCTTCAGCCTTCTACCCTGCAGATATCGTAGCTTTATCAGAATGATCGTTCACACCCTGCACACACGTGAAACCCCCAATGTGCAACGTCCAGAGTTCAAGTTCTCTTAACAATACGCAAACTGGCGGTCAGACAAGCTTTTAGAGGCAGTAAAATGATGGAAAAATAATCAAGACTAGTCGGAGAGCAAAAACTCAACATATCATCTGCTCAACATATCGTCCATGTGAGACTCTGCTCCTATGGAGGCAGAGCATGCAGGTTCAAATAATCAGTCACCTCATCGTCACCACACACGTGGGCCGAGGGTTCAGTAACATTTCTTTCCATGCTAAATTGCCAGGCTCAGTGTTGCAACACCGTCCTACTGTGACTGTGTGAAGGCTGCAGGCTTGCCCTTGGCCGCAGATATGACTTACGGTGTTGCAATCTTTGAAACTCTGTGCTTTAGAAACAAAAGCAGCGCCTCTTCCTGACCAGCACGGAAGAATTGCAAGAAGAAAACTCATTGTTGAAAGAAAGCCACAAGAAGTTACATTTGCGGTTCGCCGTGACAAAAGCATAGGGGACAAAATAAACATGTGGGAAAAGGTTGTATGGATAAAGTGGGAGTATCATGGTGAGGAGATGCTGTTAAGCTGTTAAGAGTTAACAGGGAGATAGAGTGGGACAAATAAAAGAAAATCTTGCGAAGAAACTTCCAAGAGGTTGCAAAAGATTTGAGACAGGCGTGGAGGTTTAAGTAGAAGAACGACCTGAAGATTACAGCCAGAAGTGTAATGAAATGGGTTAAATTAAAGCACATTCATGCATTGATGTGACCAATTCAAAGTTCAGACATCACTCTAAGAAAACATTTAAAAAGCATTTTGTCTTCGCAAAGAATGGATAGCAATATTCATACCTTTTAAAAATGAACTTGCAGCTGTAACTGTTGCGGGACGTGGTTCTACAGAGTGTGAATTTTTAAATGATAATTTTTCTTCTAATTTACAATTACGTAATATTATGAATTCATAACGGTATGCATAGTGTGTGGTTTGAGTCCACCCCCGCATCCCCAGAGTCGCAAACAAACACGCAGAAGCAGCTTTCAGTTTTTATTTAACACAAATCTGGAACAAACTTCCAGAAAACTGCAAAACAGTCGAAACCTATATTATACATATTATATACGAAGACTAAAAACACACTTGTTTAGAGTTGCGTTTGATAAAAAAAAAAAAAAACTGGAACATTGATTCATCTTTGATGTATATTTAATAATGATTATTTTCAAAGAAGGGATTTGACAAAACAAACAATTTGTTGCTTGTTTTATTATTGGCTATTGTGTTGTAGTATAAAGCATTTTGAACAGCCTAATTGTTGAAATATGGTATAAGAATAAACTTGACTTATGTGCTGACTTTTTACATAAATCCCCCAAAATTGATAGAAGTTGGTGGCAGTCATGTCACAAATTGTAAGCAATTTAGCAGTGTGTGGACCTCTGCTGCAAATTTGAATGGAACAGCAAATGATCCACATTGCATGTGGTTTTAAATACAGTAACTTGTTGATTACAATAATGTATATATATTTTTAATTATGTTATTGTTGCACTGGGCTGAAATAATTCCAACAACTCAAGGGTGTTTCGTGTGTAACCATTTAGTGCTAGTGATAGGCTCCTTTTGGGTCACCCCACGCAGGCAGCACTTTGCTCATACCCTGACCTTTAGTGAGTTACACTGAAGCAGCTCCACTGATAAGGAGGCTCCTGCTCTTCTTAAACCCCCCCTGGGGCGGACGTGCAACCAGAGCCACGCGGCTGGACCTGCGCATCCACTTGTTGAGTTCACAACGGTTCAACCAGAGCGGCTCTATTTAAAGAGGCAACAACATGGCACGAGGGCTCGTCAGACGGGAGTCGGTGGAAACAGAGATGCACAAATCCGAAGACAAGGGGAAGACGTTCGTTTACACCAAGAAGAAGGGCTACGATGTTACCAGAAACCCCCACCTCAACAAGGTGCGTGTTCGTGGGAGTTTTCTGCTCGTTTCTTTGAACAACTAGCGTTGGCAAGTGAGCTGCTGAGTTCAGGAGCTGTGGGAGATACTAGCACTCGGAACGAAAACGTCAACTTATTTTAAGCTAACGCTACGAGCAAGAAAACATTGTGTTTGTCTGTCATATCATTTTCGTTTGGTTTTAGAAAACCCTTAGAGGGTGAAGTTTCCCAAACAGTGAGTTGCTTCAGGCCAACAAAGTTTTGCTTTCTAATTAGCAACCGCGCTAAAGTAAACTGTCAACGTTTTTAGTGTCTCTTATAATATGAATGACGTAATAGGTTTACCCATTACATAAAGCAACTACTAACCAAAATGTTGACGAATGTGGCGCATTTGTTTATAACTTTGATATAGCTTGCAGTTATAACGCAGAGCCCTGACGGAGCCCAGGGGCAGCCAGTGAACGTCGCATTAGCCGGGAAGTTTGGGTATCAGCTTTAGACGCGGTTATATTTAGAATTTAAAGAGACCAAACGCCGCTTCCGCACACAGTGGGGGATACGTCAGCTAAACCACTGCAATACTGCTTCAAACACAGTGAAAGAGCAGCAATAATTCAATCAAAGGACATATAAAGGAGCATGATTCAGCATGTTGCATCTTATCATGTTAAATAGCTTTTCTAAGATAGAAAAGTTGCATAACCAGGCAGTTAATAATGTTGAGTAACTTCCGCAGAGAAATGTCCGGTAATACTCCCGATTTTAAAAAAAACAAGAAGCCGGTTGGTGTTTGGACTTCGTAGCTTGCCTATTCATTTCCATATTTTACATCAATATTTCCCAGTTTTTGTTTATTCTGTCATTTGTATAGGAATGACAATGCACAATGGCTTATGTAAATAGCCCTAAATTAGCTATGTAGGCTGATTCTCATTTACAGTCTGTGTGCCAGAGTGCCTGTGAGCTTTCCAGTGTTTTCTCTTGGCTTGATGATGGTCTGGGGCCCCAAGAGGTCAAATTGTGGCCACTGGGGCTTCTGTCCATGGTGCTGACTGACCGGTCAAAACAGGCGCCGTCATTCTGACTTAGTACACAAAGTGCTGTCCGACTGCTCTGTTTTAGAAATTCTTCTTTTTTAAAATTAGAATTCTTTTACAATCTTTTTTTTTACTCTGAGGGGTTGTTTTTGTCACATATGTTCCTTTAATGAGAAAAAGGGCAACATGTACTTTAATTATTTGATTTATTCCAGTTGAAGTAAGCTGTAATGTTAAAACACTGCACAGTACCCTACTCACAAAAGTATACACACCCCTTGAAATCTTTTCCACATTCCAACCAAAAACTTTGCCGTATTTTATTGGAATACTTTTGTGTGTGTAATCGTCCAACACAGTACAGTGTAACATTGTGAAGTGGGAGGGAAATTATGGATGGTTTTCAAAAGTATTTTACAATTACAAATCTGAAAAGTATTTTCCCCTGCCACTGTGGCTCAAAACACTCCCAAAAGCATGATTCTCCCACCGCCATGGGTCAGAGTGGAGATCTTGAGGTTCAGGCTGATGTGTAATTAGGTCACTTTTGAGGTCAGTGGGTTGCACTGGATTTTATTAAGGTGTACCAGAGTAAATAAAGGGGACTAACCACGCATCGTCTAATCTCTACTTCTCAGTTAAGCAACACTGTGTGTTCTTAATACGACACACAGAAGCTTGTAGTTAGGCCATGAAGCAACATGTTTCACATAGTAAGGTGTTCAGAGTTGATAAAGGTGGCCGTTGGTTTACTGTGGTTGTGTGAGATGTCAGGAAGGTTCTTGATAAGTCGGATAGCGGAGCTCCAGCAGGCCGTTGTCTGTGGCGTGAGTGAGCTGGTGCACAGCGTTGCTGATGACTGCTAATGGATCCATCAGTGCTGCCTACCAGCACCATGTGTTTGATTTACCGTATCGCATTATGGAGTTCAGTGACACGTGTGTGTACTCTGGTGGAAGATATGGCGCTAAATGCAAAAAGCTCATTTGTCTGGATAAACAGAGGTTCCACATTCTCATATGCTTTTAATAGTAAAACATAGACGTTAAAGGGAAAAGATTTTGTTAAAATTTAGTTCACACTCAACTTCATGTTGACCAACGATTCTTTGGATAAAAAGCAAAATAATTTCTACCTTTGCGTGTTATGGCCTTCTATGCTCACTGTGGAAGTATCCCAGGGATGACAGGACTCTGCTGATAAAGCAGAAATGTTGCAATGTCCTTTTTGTGGCTGCAAGTTTTTCTCTGACTTTGCTTTTTGACACTTCCTGAAAAGCACAATCCAGAAAAGTCAGATTTTTTTTTGCTTTCAAGTTTGATTTGAACACGTTATACAGCAGGGACACGTTCTACCGACTCAGCATCTGTTATAATATCCTGCTTTGTTCTCTGAGTTCCCTTTGTGGTATTTTGTTTAGGACTGAAACTAACGATTATTTGAGTAATCGATTAATTTGTCGCTTATTCTGGCAATTAACGGATTAAAAAATGGCACTTTCTACATACTTTTCATTTAACCACAATATTAAAAATACATTAAATTAATAATTCAATTCTTTTTTTTTAATAAAAAAAACATTTTATTGCCTAAAATGCAATATCATAGCATTCCTTTAGTAATGCTACAAACCAGGTGAAGGTAAAACTATACCATGCGAGGAGTTTTTGCTAAGACATATTTGACTTAATTACTGCTCTGAATATGTTTTTTCTTTTCACCAAATGGCCTGTTTTGAGTCTGTATAGTCCAGTTAACAATTAATGGATTACTAAACTTGATGATTATTTCAATAATTGATTAATCACAAATAATCAGTTTAATTCTGTTAATTGTTTCAGCTCTAATTTTGTTTGTCTAGTTACCTTCTTCATGGACCTGATAAGTTGCTCTCTTCAGAAGTTTACATTGTCTCTTTAAGTACAAATGATTTTTTTTGTTTGTTTTTAAGAAAATCTTGTTTACTTACTAAGGGATTTTAACATTTGATTCCAAAGCTAAGTTTGAAAAAAAAAAACCCTATAATTTTGACCTGAATTCTTTCCGAAGTACTCTGTCGGAACAAATTTTCATCAGAATGCATACCGGGTTTGATACAAATCATCCTCGCTTTACATTACTGCTTCCCTAAAGACCTATAGCCTCAGCGTTTAGTCTTAGTCCTGTGAAGTATTTGTTTACATCTCAGGTTACGCCTCGGGGCCACTGACCGCGCTCAATGAACAGTGAACCCTGTTTCAACGGGCTGGATATAGGGAGCTACATGGAAATAAGACTGATCAGTCATAAGTTTACATACAATCGCCATGGGCCAAATGTAATTTTTACACCCTCGGACATGTTCTTTGAGGATGAAATAAATGTATAGCAAACAACTTTAAAAGAGTCAAACATACAGGATAAAAAAAAAAATGCACACCTACACTAATATTTGAATAATATCAATTATGAAGTAATATAGAAACTTAAGTTGGTTGACCTCTTGACCAATAAAATACATTAGAGTAGAGTTAGGGGTAGGGTTAGGGTTGTATACATCCTTTCATCGTCCGTGCACTGTTGGGATGCTAATTATGCTAACATGCTTGAAAGAAAGCCAGAGTAACTAGAACTCATGCATAGGGAGAACATGCAAGCTACAAGCTACATGCCTCCACTTTGGTTGCAAGGGTACTGAAACTTCGCCTTGTTCCAAAATCAATATTAATACAAATGAATTGTAAAGCTACTCTTTACAGTCAGACAGGACCAAGGTTGTGTTTTCTGGCCTCAATGGCCTCAATGGGGAAATATGTTTGCTGAAGTCAAAACGACACTTTCAGTCCCAAGAACTCTTTAGCAATCCTCTAGGAAGATAGGGTTAGAGTTCGAGGTAGCATCTCCACTCCTATTGTGTTGAGCTTCACCTGAAGTAAACAGCTACAACGTTGAAATTGAACACAAGTGGGTGTTCCAACATGGTCCCACACATGCATTAATACTATTTCTGTAATTAGGATAACACCAAGCAGCCTCACTCGAAATGTTGAAATCAATCAATTTTAAATGAGATCTACATTTTTATAAGAAGCGATTAAATGTCTTCTCTTTAATGATGGGTAAAAATAGTCTCCAGTGTCTGTGCAACGTGCTCAGGAATATTGGAGTGTTTGAAATGTTGTTGTTTTTTTAACCTTTGAGGTTTCGAAATTTTAGAACGAATTCCAAATTGGGCCTTGAATTCTGGTTTCAAATGTAATTTAGGTTACATGTGTGAACAGTAAAATGGATCTATAGAAGCATAAAATTAAAATGTTTTTAATGCCAATGATGAGTGTAACATTTTAGATTCAAAGTATCTCATAAGCTTTACCTTAACTGATCTTTTAAATCATCTCTATTAGACTATTATCTTGATTTCTTTTTTTTTTCCTCTTCTCCCAATCTGCCGTCTTATTTTCAAGTGGTGTGAAGAGTGAATGTTATGAGCCACAGTCCTTTGTTCTTCACTTTTACAAGGTAGTTTTTCATCTCACTTCAAAGCTGGCCATCCTAAATGAGCTAACTGCTGTGTTCATATGTTGTTTTGGAACAAAGTCTGCTTTTATAAGGCGATTTTTGCTTGCATAAAAACTTTTAGTTAGGAAAAAGAAGTCAAGAGCGATGTGCCTGTTTCTTCTTGGTAGATGGCTTGTTCTGCAAAAGGCTAAAGAAATGGAAGAAACAAAGGAAAATATCCTGTACGTGTGTTGAAGTAGACACGAAGTAGCCAGTAGATGTACCTGATGAACCGGCCATGCCAAAAACACACCCAGGTGAGCGTAGCTGCAGAAAAATGGTCGCCTATGCAGCCACGTGAACTGTTCACTGTCGTTTCTCCTACGTGAGCCGGAGGCCAGGAAATTGAAGGAGAAGGTAGGAAATGACTGCTGGAGCATGTCGGGAGTCGGGCACAGGCGGGTCCTTGTGGCTCAGGCAGTGCTACATTGTTACCCTCGTCCAGCTTTCTGCAAGCCCTTGGGAAGAGGTGTGTTTACCTCTCTTAGCTGGTCCACTTCACCCCTAACAGGAGCCAGTCATGGCACAACCTGCTAATTGATGCTGAGGGATGCAGCGCTGAAAGCAGCCTGTCCTCACATCAACAGGCTTCGTTTCCCTCTAATCTCTCTGCTCGCGTACGCCTCGCTCCGCGGATGTATGGACTCACACACAGCCCTACCGCTCTCCCTTCCTCCCTCTGTAGGCGGATATTATAGGTGCCTTCTGTGCGCAATAAAGAGACGGAGTGGGGTATGAGGTGCAGAAAGGAACCTCTGTGGCGGTGAGCTCCACAGAAGTCCTGTGTCACTTTACTTGATCACCTTAATGAGGTATCTGCATCTCGGTTCTCTGCCGCTTTCTGATGCCGGTGCCACTTTGGAAAGCAACAACAACATTTGAAAAATAAACCGTCTTGGCGTCTAATTAGAGATGCGGAATCACGTCAAGCACCCGACTTAAGTGACAGATGACCATTCACTGGTTTTCTGCTGTTGCTCAAGTTGGAAAATACAGATGATGGGAAAATATTAAGAGAACGACAATTGCAGCTGTTTTCCTTTGTGGTAAAGTATAATTTCATAGTGGTGCCAATTTATAGCCCTACTTCCTACCCTCATGTTGCCATTTCTTAACTTCATTGATTATTGGGGGCAAAAAAGAAAACTACCCAAACCAGTTTGCCCATGTTTGAAAAAAATAATTACCCCTAGAAGTTCTTGCTATGTCACCCTTGGGGGCAACAACAGCAGTTGAGTGGCTTTTGCGATAGCCTGTGTAGGAATTTTGGCTCACTCAATGTTTAAAAGCAGGTCTGTTGGGGTAATTACACATAATGTCAATTAGATTTAGGTTCAGACTTTTCCAAGACCCGTTTTTCCTTAGGGTTTTTTCACACGTGATTGTCTAGTAGACAAAATTTCTACATTTGTTACATTTACAGTTGGTGGTCTGCGTTGCGTTAAAAAAACCCAAACCCTTTGAACAACTTGTTTCGCCCCTCGCCTGTAGGTGGCGCTGCACCAAGAACCACTGAAGGAAACGGCACAAAAACCTCTGAAGAAGGCATGGAGCACAACTTTCTTCTTCACGAAATGCAAAACACAAATGGAGTGGGATCAGATTTTAACAGGCCACAAGCCACAAAATTTGAAAGCAGAAAATGACTGGCAGCCTTTCATGGCAACTGTTTTGAACGCACATTTTACCTGCTTGCAAAGCTGCAAAAAAATACTTTCAGCAGTGAATAGATGATGAATAGGAGACCTGCAATGACCTACATTCTAAAACAGAGGGCCACGAAATGAAAAATGAAGCTGTCATTCATCCCTTTAATGCTAAATCCCACAAAACTCGCGTTGATCCCCAAGACTAAAGAGCAAAGTTGTGTTTATTGAAGTCTATAAAACTTACAAACAGCATGCATCATTTAGAGCTGAGAATACTAAATTAAATGGAGAGCTCACATGCAGACAGTGTTTGAATTAGATCTGCCATTTGCAACCGCAGACGACACTGCACCATGAAACACTGTATTTAAGGGTATTTGTTTCTGGCATGTGCTGAACAGCGCACGATGATTAGGGAGTGAGGCTCTGATGCCAGATGGCGACGGTCCTGATAATTCTGTGCAGCAACGTTTAGCTCCCAGTTTAGACTTACTCTGGTTTGGCTGCTGCTTTCACTCAGTCAGATTTGCTCTGCAGACTTGGGAGTTTTCCTTTATGCAAAAGCTTTCACATTCAGCACTTAAATAAGAAAAGAAAAACCAAAAAAACGCAAGTCAGACTTTGTTTAAACTTTGCACTTGTGATTTCTTTTGTTATTTTAGAGGAATTTTGTACGGTATGCTTGAGTTTCTGTGCGTAACCAAACAGCTCTTCTCCACATATATTCAAACAGGGACATATCACAGTTTTATTAAAATGCATCTGGTATAAAAAACGAAGCAGTATCGTTTCAGAAACAGCTATCTGCAACTTGGATTTCCATGAAATTCTCTGTGTGTCAGCATGAAAGTAGGAAGCTCATTTTTTGGTTAAAAGTTTATTGCTGAGACTCTTTGGAAAAACTGAGTGGTGTCTTGTTTATGCTGCGAGCCGAGGTTCTCATGTCCTTTGGTAGTTTTACTGACAGTGTCACTCTTATTCCCTCCTTGGCTTCCCGTCACACATCCGTTTTTTGTGGGGGAAATTTCCTACGTTAATGATGAGCAGCAGCTTCATTTTTAAGCTTCTTTTAACATGATGAATACAAAAAGAGTCATTAATAACTTCAATTTTGACAAATGCTACTTCTGTCCAATCATGAAACTATAAGCAAAAGTTAAGCAGTAGGAAGACAGGATGAAGATATCTTAGCAAAGCTGTTATGGCAACAAAAAAAGAGCAGCTTGTTAAATTCTGTGGGTTTATACATTATAGGTATTTAGGGTGTAATTAATTTTTCACTCAATCATGCATATTGATGTAGTGTAATTTGTTGCATGTATTTTTACTTTTATTTTTATATTTTTGTTAATAGAAGATTATGCGATTTAAAAAAAAAGAGTAGAATTGATGAGACGGTGTACCTTACAAGACTTTTTGCGGCGCATACCATTTGTATTTAAATCAACCCATCAAGTTTACTTGTATAGCACATTCATAAACAAGGCAGTTCAAAATGCTTTACGTCAGGAAAACATAAAAATGTCCTGAACACATCAAACGGTCACCAGTTGTGAAACCAGTAGCAGACGTTGCATTTTGTCAAGTGCCACCATGAGAATCATCAATACGCACCAAATATGTTGATCATTGTTCCAGTTATTATGGGTCTAATGCAAGTTGATTTAAAGGAACTCAGTGTTTCAGATGTTTTGCAGTTTTAAGAACGATTATTCCAGATTTTTTGTGCATAGAAGCTGGATACTTCTTCATCCTTATTTAGTTCTGTTTCTGTGGGTGCAGAGTAGGCTAGAACCAGAACCAAATTAGAAATTTCCGAATTCCAGATCCAGATAAAAGGCAACTAAAATATTAATTAGGACAGCCAAGGATTTCCGAGCGGCCCTGAATTCAGAATCTGATATGACTGCCACCCATACGAAATGTAGTCAATATTTTCTCATTTTCTGCAGCGTAAGAATCAGTAGCTGTGCGTTTTTTCAAAAATCAGTTACGCTCATAGTACTGTATAACATTTATGTGTGAACATGTTCCACAAAGTAACATTATTATAATGAGTTACATATTTTGGAGGCAGAAAACCCTAAAAAAAAAAAACCTGAGAATGACAAAAATCTTCCTTACAATTGCTGCCCCATTGTTATTCAGAGGAGAGAAGTAATTTTAAAATACTTCCCTAATTCCGACTGAACCTTTCGGAGCATGCCTCTCTAAAATGAAAGGGTTAAGATGATTCATCACCTGAAAGTGCAGAGAACAACTGCTCTATTGTTGGAAGGGTGGAACAGAAAATTGGATGTTTTCTTGACAGGAAAAAACTTTAGTAAGAGGAGTTGTCAAGGGATTGAGCGTCCCAAAGCTAGGCGACCAGGATACCAAACAGTTCAGTTCAGACACAGCTCTGGCAGGGACATGCAGTTTTGTTTCTGATCATAAAGTTTTTCGAGTTTTAATAGATGTTTTACTATTTTTTAAAATGTCTTTTGTAAGTAGTATATATGTTTGAGTAAAATTAACATTGTTCTTTTATTCTATGAACTACTGACAACATGTCTCCGAAATCCCAAACAAAAATGTGGTGTTTATTAGCAGAAAATGAGAAATGGTCAAAATAATAGAAGAGTTGCAGTGCTTTCAGACCTTAAATAATACAAAGAAAATCAGTTCTTATTCATTTAGAAACAGCAATACTAATGTTTTAACTCAGGAAGAGTTCAGAAATCATTTGGTGGAATAACCAGGTTTCCAATGGGGTTAAATTTCCAGATGTGTATATTCCAGCAGTAATCAGGTTTATTTTAACTTGAGATTTTCTTTACAAGCTGCCATTTACCTCTGTGGAAAAATGTGGGCTTGTTACAAGGTGCTTTTAAACCTCTGTATAGAGTGCTGGTCTGTTGGGTATGTAAGTTACTTTACTTCCTTCAACTCACTAGATAAATTCCAGATATATATTACCTTCATGGTAAATTCCTTTATGGCATATTTGTATAGCAGCTTGTTAACCCAATGACACCAAAACGCTTTACACGCACACACGCTCACATTGAGCATCTGACTTATGACCTCATGTTTGAACGGGGCACTTTATCACTAATTTCCATGGAAATTAACAGAAGCATTACGTGCTTCAGGAATGAAATATATGCAAAATCAAAAGTGTGGACAGGGTGCAAATTGCTTTTATCTGGACAGGTATTAAACAGCTTCAGTGTGTGTGTTTGTGCACTTATAAGAGTCTGTTTAGAGATCGGTGATCATATTTAAAGCTAAATACAGCAAGGTCAACATTTAGGTTTCAAGCCTTCCCTCAAGTGAACTGAAAACTGTGACAGGTCAGTCTTTGTTCAGGCCTCATAGAAAACATCTGCACCTTGTAGATGGATTGCAAAGCTCAATGCATGCATGTGTGTGTCACAGAAGCATGTGTGTGTCTGCGTTGTGCCAGGTGTGGCCAGGTGTTTCAGGTTGACTGCACACGCTGTGGGTGACTAGACATTCCTGTGATAGACTGGAGTGGATCGCCCAGACAGACGGAAAGCTGTATACACACACTTGAATATTTTTGTTAACCTGCTGTTCTGCACGCCCGTATAACGGGGTTGTTTTCTGGACCAGCAGAATGTAATTTGATAAGACTGTCTATTCAGCTGACTGCAATCAAACGCGCTCTAATGCCAGGTTTATTCAGCACCAAATACAAGAAAGAAGCCATTAGTTTGTCCCAGACAGAAAGAAGGAGACTGTCTGAGCCTCATCACCTGCCCATCAAGCTCACCTAAAGCATCTCACCTCTTTCAGCTCACCTCAATGCTGCTCTTGTCTGCCGTGTTACAGTAGGGGAGCTCTTGTCGTATAATAAATCTTTATATTAGAATTTATGGAAGTCTCGCAGTGAAAAGTAAAGAAAGTAAAATAGTGAAAAGCCATTTAGGTAAATCCCAATCATTTTATACTGTAATGAATTAAATGAATTCCCCCTACTTTGTAAATATTTTACTCAAATGAATTCATTTAATATGGAAAATGATTAGAGCCAGCAGGGGAAAGAAAAAAAATTGACTTTAATCTCAGAATTCGTCCTCAGAATCAGAATTGTTGGAATTGCTTATGAATCATCAGGCAAAACCTACAAAACTAAAAATCTTCAAAAGATTGCAAATCCTATAACAAGGAAGAAGCCATTATGTGATTATTTGTGTATAACTGAGATACATCTGAGAATGGTTGGCTATTCATATGGATTTTGACAGAGAGTGACTTCCATCTCAGACTTGGCCTTAAATCCTCTTAGTCTTATAATAAATTCAGATTCCAGGATTTATTCTGGAATCTGTAAAAATGAGTAATTCCAGAAATTACTCATTTCTGGAATAAATTAGTAAGAAATTTATGTGAGCCTAAGTTTTAAAACCTTAGGCTCACCGAGCAAAGCTTGATCAGTTTTTGGTGGAACTGTTTATGCATCATCAGGCAAATCTAGTCTTACAGCTCAAACCTACCTAAGGTTTACAAATCCTATAGCAAGGAAGAAGCTGTTATGTGATTCCTTTTACATACTGACATAATTGACATATATCTGGCTATTTCTTTGTATTTTGACGTAATTTGACACAAAATCAGAATTCCAAGAAAGTCAGAATTCTTTTTTTTTTCCAGTGAACCTAAACCTCAAGTAAATAAGTAACAAATTAACTAGTTTCTAAACATTAGACTTTAAATGTTACCAGTCATATGGAAGTGTGAGACATCTTCACAATCAGCTGATTCACACTTCATATAGAATATTCCTAATTCTTGAAGAATTTCCCTTAACGAAATTAATGTAAAACCAAGAACCACAGACTCTTCAGTACACCTGAACCTAGTTTTATGAAGGCAGAAGATCCCCTAGGTCACAGCTACATGCATTTTCCTTTATCCGACTAATCATCAGAATAATCGATAAGTAAAATAACGGTTGGTTGCCGCCCTACATTTGAATGACATACTGACATTACCAGTCACACGATGAAAATGAACTTGACCAGACAAGTGATTAAGTGTGAGTACTGACTTGTGTTGTCCCACTAATGCATCAAAACAAGCTTATAATTTGTATGACATACAGTAAATAAGCCGTTCTTCTACGTTGCCTTGCTGCATTGCTGTTTTGCTGTGCACATCAATAAGGGAGGATTCCAGAGGCAAGTGGTGCCATTATTATGCCAAGGCTACTCTAATCCAATGAGTCTGTGTCTGAGTCTGCAGTCTGTGTAGAAAACATTGATCATAGTTTTCTCCCCATGTGTTCGGCTCAGCAGCTGGGATGCAGGGATGAAGTCCACAGAGATGGTTATTATTAACGTAAGAGCTTTTCTCCCCGCGATGTGTTTATTCAGGCTCTTGAGTGTGTGACAGGATGGCATCTCAGGAGCTGAAGCACAACCGGCCAGCGGTGCACATTTTGAGCTTCAGAAATCGCTGATTGCCTTGGACCCTTTCCCAGCAGCACTCGGGCTCCTGGGGGACCCGAACGGCGCGGGATGAAAGGGGCTGCCTCAAGGGAGCTCTGCCTCCTCCACCCGCTTTAAGGCTGCCCTCCCTAAGTCAACAGCAGTTTGGTTTTCAAGGCTGTTTGATCAACAAGTGTGCCTGTGCATTCACAACTTGACACCTCTTGATTTAGGGAGCCCTGCATCAGCATGTTTTCCCGAGACGAGGCGGTAAAGACGGTCCTCTGGTCTCCTTTGGAAGTCGGCGTTGCTAAGGTGGAGGTCATGACTCTCGGAGGGAGGAGTGAATAGAGGCAAAGTCCCAGTCACCCAGAGACCTGAAGCTGCTAGAGCAAGAATAATTGACACAGGGAACTTCAAACTTTTTTCTTTGTGTCTCGTGACTTTGATTCCACTTGAACTTTAATTCATTAATATAGAAGTGTTTTTTTTTTTTTAAGTCTGAGTCGGTGCTGTACAGTAGATTATATCTCTCAATGAGGATGTTATGACTGGAAAAGCATTTAAGACACTGAAACACCCTGATCTGATTTGTGCAATACTGATTTTTATTTTTTTTATTTATTTTGATTGTTATCAGCACTCCTAAAACAAAGAGCCATACGTATTTCAGTAAGGATTATTTTCTTTCAAAACACTTGGATAAGACAGACTCAGGTTGAGACTGGAGAGGAGGTAATTCCTGTGACATAATAGAGTTATTAAGGATTACAACCAAGAAATCTGTTGTGTATGGAAGCCAAAGTGTGTGGATTTAAATTTCCACACACTTTGGAAATTTACAATCCAAACAACAAACCCATATTTGTCCATTGGATTTTAGAAATGAGGGTGACAGGCAGACCATATGCGGTGTGTTGGGAAACGCTTAGTCAGGTTGTAGAATCCCGAAGAGATGTTTGGGAACTGATGTGTGCTGTTTCTCTTCCTCCTGAGAGGAACGGACGGATTTAAATGGCTTTATTTTGAGGGTAATCCTCTTGAACCTTGCTACAGCTGCTGTTTTAGCAGAAAACAGATGGGGGGGCAAGGAGGGCATTTGACTCTGCACAATAGGGAAAGCTGCCGTTCCATGTCCTCACACCGGAAACAAACATACCCAGAACTGAGATTATAGAAAGGCACGCAGAAGTTCTTTAGTTCATTATCATACACTTCCAAAGGTATTTATTCTCCTTAAACCTTTTCACATTTTGTGAAATGTTTTGCCCGTTCTTTGCAAAAAACAGCTCAAGAATAGTCAAACTGCAAATGGGTCTTTCTTTTGACAATAGCTTTCTTCTTGCCATTATTACTTGATGGCTAGATTAGTTTGTTTCCACAAGGGCCTTTTGGTTGTTCTCCCGTCGGTTTAGGTAGACGGCTCTGTCAGTATCTTTCCATAACTTCATCTCTGACCTGTCATGATGTTCATGATGGTGTTTGTTCACTAATTCTCTAACAAACCTATGAAACCTTCACAGAATAGAGCCATATTTCTGCTGTTAATTAGTTGATCGGGTTTTATTTAGGTGTGCAAAAGGAAAGGGTCTATTCTACTTGTAAAACATTGTTTTTCTTTCTCTCGACAGATGTGAGCGATGTTGGTGTGTAAAGTTAAATACGTGGGAATTTCTGGTTGCAAGGAGGCAAAATGTGAAAAAGTTCACAGGATATGAATATTTAGTGAGGGACTTAACCAGTTTCCATATGAGTGACCTGAAAAATGACATATTCTTTAAAAACAGAGTTTGAGCATTGTAGAATAACTCTCCAAGGTAAATATTTCCTTGGCTATGAATCACGATGTAGTTGTGAAATGGACAAATGTTTTCTTTTCTATACCATAAGAATGATTAACAGCCTCTCTGTGCATTTCATATAACCTTCATGACTTGCACATTCCTGCAGTTTTCCCCATGTCTTTTATGGAAGATAAGCAGTGAATGTAGAGAATGGGGATGGTCCACAGATTCTGACCATGCTGTAGCAAACATTTAACAACACCAACTATGTGGGTCACAAAAAGGTGAGATAAGAGGTTTATTTTTTTTTTTATCAATGGAGCTTTTCATTCATTAATGTAATACCTGTAACTTTAATCTCATAGTAGGTACACTAAGCTCTAAAAACTGTCTGTACTCATGAGGGAGAGTGGTGGGGCCTCACCTGACGAAAGAATGGCCACACAAGCTGTGTTTACATCACAGATGTGCGCAAAAAGTTGTTAATATTCTGCTAATGTTGAAAAAGCACACTTTTGCCATTGCAGTGTTTCTATTGAATAAGTAACGCAATTAAAATCACATGTGAATACATTTGTTCACAGGATAAATTGCTAAAAAAGAAAAAAGCATGCAGCGCCACGATCCTTCTACCACTTTGTCTTTTCCGGCAGTAGTGACATATGATTGTTGATCACATGACTTGTGTAATGCGGAAAAAAAGTGTTTCCATCATAGTTTTGCAAATTTCGATCCATCTGAAAAACCACCTCATCTTACCAGAAAAACATTTTACAAACCGTGAGGTTTTCTTTTCCCACTGAAATCGACGTGTTTCTATTAAGCAAATTTATTTTCAGAATACCAATTTGTGCAATTTCAAGGTCAATGGAAACCTAGATACTGATCTGCTTCATTGTTGCCTTGAACTTAATCTCCTCTTGTCTTCTGGTTGTAAACACCGTCCATTTTTCTGCAATGTATTCATTGAAATTTCACTAAAGCAGTCCTATCATGGCACCATGTTGTACCATGTCTCTTTTCTTTAATAATCTGAGTTTTTGATGCAGCTCATACATCATAAAATCTGTGATTGAGTTCATTTTTTTCCACCAGTAAGATTGTTTTTCCTTCTTCTTCTGATGGTTTTTGTATGTTTTACACAAGTCAAGACTGGTAAGAGAGAGATGTTTATTGTGTGGGGAGTAGGTCAGAGGGGCTACACAGATGAATGAACAGATGATAAGTGTAGAGTAATGGTATATTGACAGGAGATTTGTTTGGTTGGTTAAGGTCGGGTTACATCTAAGAGGTCAGGGTTGTCATTTCTGATAAAGACATGTCAGGAAAAAACTTAACCTGTAACAAGTCAATCCCGCAGCGGCTTAAGTGGCCAATGAAATGATGTACTGTTGCAGACCTTTATGACATAGTGGCCAATGAAGCTTAAAAACAACCACCTAAAACAAATAAAAAAGTTTGTTTGTGAATCAAGCTATGGTCTTTAACAATTCAGTTGGTTGAAATCTAAGTTACACTTTTTATAATCTAAAATCAACTATAAAAAGTATTACCAGCACTTCCATAAAGACATTTGCCACAGAATACTGTATTTTGTTTTTCTTCTCGTACATTTCAGAAACTGTAGCATCATTTTTGTCACCATCAAATAGAGCATTTAAATGATCTTCCTTTATAACTTTTTTCAAAAATATATAATCAAAAATGAAGGGCCTTATATTGTAGATTCAAAAATTACATCCTTTTCAAAAAGTTAATTATTATAACTTTCTGCATTAAATAGTGCTTCCATATGCATGTCTTATATGTAAAACGTGCTAGACTCAGAATGTGACATGGTGTTGAGACTAAGCTTTCGATCCCATTCCTCTGAAGTCTATGCACACACCACAGCATGACTCTGTTTCAGGACAAATAGCTTTCTGATACTGCATCTCTTTCCACTTGGCTGATGATGCCTAAGGAATTTCCATAGTGTAGGATGTCTGCTGGGGCCGTTTGAGACCAATGTGTTCGCTGAAGCTTCCTCAAAATGCGTGGGCGCCAACATGTAGCTGGTTCAAGTCTACCATGAAACCTGCTCAATTAGCCTTTCTGAAACGGAGAAACAGATTCCTTTTAGCAGGACGGTTTGAATGACAGACATTGATCCCGAGTCGTAGACCTCCCATGGTCTCGGATTTATCCCATCATTCAGTGCGACATCTATATTTAACACTCTTTGATGTGTCCTTTCTAAAGCTGAAGATGGATGGCTAGGGAGGGCAGTTTTGGATGAAGAGGACCAGTATTTCTTGGGATGCTGGAGAGAGTTAAAGTGGACGGGTCATTAGCTTCAGTATGAGGGTCATTATTTGTGTTGGAGTAGAACCAGCCCAGCTCCCTCCACCATTTGAATTCATGGCCGTTCTGTGTAGCAGTTCAAACAGAGGGGGAGCGTGAACGCTCACTTGCACACACTAGCGTGAAAGAATGCATTCATTTGAGCTCTCTCTCCCTCCCCCCCTCTTCCCCTTCTTTTGACAAGCATTCAACACACACTCAGCCACTTATTCTAATGTAAAATGGATGAGAGTACATGAGAACATGTAGCACGTCACCAAACTGAAGCCTCCAAAGACGCGCTTGAGAGGCGCAACACCTGTTTTCAGTTCCTACTTTTAATCTCCAGGTGGGTTTCTCCACTACATGGGTTCCAGTGACAAGCTAGTGCTAGCTTAGTTTTCTTTAGCTACCACACCATTAACTCACTGTGGTACCAAAAGACTGGTTACATCTTGGCACTAAGTCATTGCTGGGCCAGAGGATGGAACCCCTTTCATTAGCATCTTGGGGCGGGGCAATGAATAACAAGACCCAAACAAAATATTTAGTGTGTCTTGTTCAAAACTCTAGAGTGACACGACCCAATTCATCTGAATATACAACACATTGTCAAAAATAGTTAGGCAACCTATTCAAATTAATGAATTATGGTGTTCCAAATATATATTTTTTCGGCCACAGGTGCATAAGATCAAGAACCTATAGTCCTGTAGACTGCTTCTAAAAGTCAATGTGGAAAAAATTTCTCTCTCTTTGGAGTTTTTGTTGAATTCCAAAATGGTGTCATGATAGGATGGCATCTCTGCAGTAAATCAAGGCATTTACCTTCCTTGCTCCTAAAAAAATCATCATCAACTGTTAGTGGAATCACAAGAAAGTAGAAGATATTTCTAACGGTCTCAACTCAGTACAGAACTGGCTTAATACTGCAGCCCACTGTGGGCAGATATCGCTAGATCTCTACAAAAATATCTACAAAAAGACCTCCACATGCCGCCACTAGCATCTGGAGCAGTAGTGTCCTCTCTGGTGATGGCCCCTTCTTTTTCCAGTATGACTGCACAGCAGCGCACAAAGCAAGGTCTACAAAAATATGAATAGGCGAGTTAGGTGAAGAATAATTTGAATTCACAAACAGACGGAACATCGTTACAATGAATTGGAGCGAAAACTGCAAAAGGCTTTCTCGTCAAGAATCAGTGTCTGACCTCACACGTGTGCTACTTGAAGAAAATTTCAAAATTTTCCATAAACATCGTCCCAAACTTAGTAGAAAACTTTTTTCCAGACTGACTGAGGCTGTTGTAACTACAAAAGCTCAACTGACATCACATTAAACATTCATGGATTGAGATTGGCACTTAGGTTTGTGTGTATTCATTGCCTGATTGCTAGTTAAGTAGCCATTGGTATAAGAACACCTGCACTACAAGCCTTGAACACCAAAGATTAAATCAGCCAATTAGGACAAAAGACGTGCATAGTTTAAGCTTATTACCTTATATAACTCAAGTACCTCTATGAAATAGGAAGTGAAATCCTGGTTGTGGTTTCTTCAGTTTCAATCAATTACGACACTAGCTTGAAAGATTAAAAGAAAATCATCTTATGAACGGTCAGTAGAGGTAATAAATCAAATCTGGACTGCGAAAGTTATTTTTAGGATGAAAAAACCTGTTAAGAATTTAATAAAAAAAAAAAAAACAATTTAAAAGATCGATTATACTTAAAATTGACCAAAGTTGAATTTGAGATTTATCACCTATTGTCCCCTAAATAGGGGTTAAAGGAATTTGGTTAAAGGAATGAGAGGGTATTCTACTTGAATTTATTATTTTTATTTAGTTTTTCACTGTGTGCCATACGTATTTGCTCTTACTCAGTAATACAAATGTTGATTTTCAGACCTCTGAGTATTCTCTGGAATATTAAATTTGTTCTGATACCAGAACCAGTAAAATACACCTTGTAGTTCCTGAGATACATGGAATTCATTTTGGAGGTGTCATTTTCGAGAAATCTCCAAAAAACACAGGCTTAGTTTTCAAGGGGTTAAAAGGGTGTATATGACTGACCTGCTTTTTTGGTCTGTCTGGTTTCAGTCTCAGATGTTTTACAATCCTTACCCTCCCTTTTCCCTCCCAAATTCTCCCTGAATCTCTTATGTGCTCTCTTATGTCCATCATGGTACTCCCTTGGCCTTGCATATTCTCCATTTTGCTGTGAGATGGCACGGTAGAAGTTTTAATGACGTGTTTCGCAATGGTCTGTAGGGGAGATGGCTACATCATCCTATTGTAGCCGAGTATAATAGGTCATACAGAAACTTCGGGGAGTAATAGCAGCACTCCTACTGTCAGAGAAACGACAGCACAGTTCTTGTAGATGCCAAGTCTCCAGTAAAACTCTCTTGGGCCATTTCAGTTCACAATGTTTCTCCAAAGTGAGATTTCTGTATATTTTTAGCACTCTCCCATGCTTTTATCTGCTTTCACTTGCATACTGATGCAAACCAGAAACTTTGCAGCTGTTGCACCAATAGCATCTCCTTATTTTTTTTATTTTTTATTTCTTGCTAAAAAGTGTAAACTAGTGTTTCTTTATGTTCCAGATCAGTTAGAAGATGCCCTTTTTAATGATGAGAGAGGATGGATGTCATAGGCACAGGGCCCTTTGAACCACAATTCTACCTAATTTGAAGTTAGCTTAAGTCCCTCTCACCACATTAGTAGGATTAGTCCTCATCCCTTATGGCCATCATACATGAACCCAGTGGTTGCAACTCACCTGTATGTTTGCTACAACAACAAACACGCTTTCTATACAGTTTTATAATTGCACCAAGTTACCAGTAGATTTCACTTTAGTCACTGTGATGCACAAATGTGTTCAAATGACCATATGAGTGTTGTTAGCTTTTAGAAGAACTTGGAACTTATTAAAGTTCTGCTTTTCACATTAAAAAAGTATGAACTGTGAGCAGCACATCCTGGTGGCGTTAAGAAGCACCATATTGGGAGAAGATAACAAACGCTGTTATAATTTTATTCAAACTTTAGCTACTACGTGCTGAAAAAAATTGGAATATTTTCTTTCACAAGGGAAGAGCTTGGTGACGATTGCATAGTTTTCACGTGAGTGAAGGTCCGGTTAAGCCCAGCATACACACACACACACACACACATCTGTCCATGTGGGAATTGGTTCTTTATAATGTATATTTTTTTCCCCTGACTTAATGCACAGATCCGATATTGATATCTGTATCGGTCGTGATATTGAAAAAAATATCAGGTATCGGTGACGATTTCCACAATCCATAAGGGCAGATCTGTCCAGTCTAATCCTATGCATTGTGATGTCATGCTTTATTTATTTTACATTATGTTTAGAATGCATAATTGGCCTTTCTGAGATATTTGAAAGAAGGTTTATTGCCGTTTATATATGTATAGATATCGGAAGTGGATCGGTGCAACCCTACGCGACCCATGCTTGGTGGCCTTGAGTCCTCGACTCTGCCGTCGCAGGTTCGATTCCCGGACCCGACGATATTTGCCACATGTCTTCCCCCTTTTCCTTGCCCCTTTCCTGTCAGCCTACTTTCATATAAGGGACACTAGAGCCCACAAAGACCCCCTGGAGGGAAAAAAAAATAAAAAATGTGTAAATTCTAATATAATAAATGAATAAAAGTTCATTTAAGAAAACCCCATCTAAATTAGGGTGGCGGGTCCCAGAGCAACGGCCATGTGAGGAAATGTAATAATTTGGTGTCGCACACCATTTATGTGGATGCAAAAGTAGTGTGCTGCTGCATATTTTTTTTTTAGCAACGTAGGAAATATTTACTTCAGCCTGATGGCTGTTGGAATATATTTCATGCCTTACTTACTGAACATGATTTTCTTAACCTTTAGAAACACTTTCCCCATAAGTACAGCATACTTGATTTGCTCTTCCTTTGTTGTCTTCCTTCATCACACCATTTTACCTTGTCTTTGAATCCAGTCCTATTCTCTAATCCCAGTCGCCATAACTGCAGAGTAAATCTGTCATTCCACTGGAATATTCCCCCGTTTACCCACACCAGCTGTTTTTACAGCGTCTAGACACACATGCCGCTATTGATGCAACAAGAGGTGGGCACGGTATGCTGCTGGACAATGAGAATATCATGGAGCACGGTTCTTCTCCTGATGCAGGATTAAAAACCCTCACGATTAGAGTGAGTACAGTGTACATTAAGGGCGGCTTAATGTACACTGTGTGTTGGCGAGGCATCAGAGTGTGCCTGTGTGTTCACCGTCTGCATGAATAAGCACACGGCTGGCATGAAGATTGTGATGATTTTCACATTATCATCATCAGACTTGTATTGCGTGTGTATATTTGGTGTGTGTGTGTGTGTGTGTGTGTGTTTATAGAGACTGCAGCGGCTACAGAAGCACAGAGGCCGGTGACTCAGTCTTTCCTCCAGCTGTTTGCCAGAGTCTATCCCAGTATGGGTCACCGGCGGCCAGCCCAGTCAACTCATCAGGAGGTTTCCTGTGATAGCAAGCTTCTAATTCCGTTTCTGTTGACTCTGAAGTATTTACCCGTCTCCTTCATGTGCTGCGGTTTCCAAACGGACTCGCTTGCACGTCTGGAGCTCGTATCATTTTCAGGGTGAAGAACAGGGAGGCTTGCATGGACTTGTCTGAACCCTCGAGGCCAGGAACTTCTTTGCTTTCCATCCGAGCCCAAATCCCTGTCTACATGTTTGCATCTATTCTTTGGACTTGATTACCGTCGCGTCTAAACAGTTCGTCGGGACTAATATGATTAACCAAGGTCCTGCTTTTAGTATGATGCCACAAGGCCGACTGTAACAGTCTGGAAAACCCAGTGTAGAGTGGCGATAATGGTGGGGTAGAGTAAATAACGCTGTCCCTCTGCAGCTTATGGTGTTGTTTAAGGGGAGAACCTCAGCAGTCTGCTGTTCCCTGTTTGGTCAGCTGCAGAGGGGCTCCTGGGTTTTTGAGGAACGTTGATGTCACCAGAAGAAAACGAGCCCAGATACAACGCTCTCCGTGGCGTATCAAAAGAATGGTCAAACACAAACACACTGGCTGGCTTTTTCTCACAATCCAGCTCAATGCTTCGCAAATGTTTGGTCTTCACAGATTCAATTCAGGGCTATTTAAAATACTGCATTTTTAGCTGAAAGTCCTCCAAGGAGTGCTTCATTATTACTGCCAACACAAACATTTTCTGGTACTTTCCGTTGATAGCTCAGAGAAAACACAATGATGCTATTTATTCACTCACTCTAGCAGAGTCAAGCACAACTATGACATATTGCAGTTAGATTAAAGTGGAAAAATCCCTAATAGTTAAAAAAAAGAAGAAAGGATCAGGATTTAGTGAATTAGTTCTGGTTTTTGCAATGGAGGCTGTATTAATTTGATTTTTGGTTTCTTTGAGCTGTTCACAAATATTCGCCCCATTAAACTTTAACTCTTATCATAATTTGAAATCACATTCCGCACCCAAACATATGTAGCCCAGAAGCTCCATATAACTGAACTTAGCTTAGTCCAGGGGTGGTGAACTCCAGGCCTGGAGAGCCGCAGCCCTGCAACTCTTAGATGTCTCCCTGGTCCAAAACAGCTGAATCAAGTAGCTGAATCACCTCCTAAGTGCAGTCAAGTTCTCCAGAGTTCTGCTAATGACCTCATTATATGACTCAG